>VZQC01012080.1:2239129-2489129 GCA_009823505.1 Rhizomys pruinosus
GTGTGTGTGTGTGTGTGTGTGTGTGTGTGTGTGTGTACATGTGTGTATGTGTGTGTACCTGGACATTAAAATCCCTTGGATATCTTTAAATAATGTTTCCCATATCTTCTTCGTCATTCTTCTGAAACTGCATGTTGTCCTTCAAGATCTATCCCAGGGAGCCAGGGGTTGGGTGAGGGACGATCAGAAGCTATTAATCAACAGACAAGTCTTCTACTTGCTGCATCATAAAGTCTTAAGGCTTAGCTTCAGCAGTTTATTAAATTACCAGAACGCCAAGAAAAATAGCTTTAATAACACATTTCTGCCTATCTATTATTTTTTTATAACGCAGAGTGGAGAATTAAAAGGCTCCCTACCATTTAAAATAGCATTTTTTAAAAATTAAAATGAACATGCTAGGAGGATTTTTTTTAAACCCCAAAAAGAAGCCATTGATTGAGGATGTGATTACTGTAAGCTGGAATTTTATGGCTACATCTTTGTGTGGTATAAAGGAAGGAGGAGAAATGGTTTTCCTTGAAAGCTTTAAGTGTGTATTAAATAGAACAGGTGGATGGGCAGGTCGCTTTCCCCTCATGCAGCTTAGTGTTATGAATATTATTTTCAAGAATTGCATGGGGGCCAGTGAGATGGCTCAGCTGGTGAAAGCACTGCCATCCAATGACGCAAGCCCATGCCCTGAGTTCAAGACCCAGAACCCACGCAAAGGTGGAAGGTCAGAACTTACTCCTGAAAATTGTCTTCTGATCTCTCTCTCTCTGTCTCTCTCTCTCTCTGTCTCTCTCTCTCTCTGTCTCTCTCTCTCCACATACATACAAACAGACACACACACACATATACCACCTCGAGGCATGTGTGACCACATATATGTCACACAAAAATAATAATGTAAATAAATTTTAAATAATTTTAAGGATTCTATGCCCCCAAACATTGAGATATGTTGTCTTGGGTACCAGGTGGCAACCCAGTTGGGACTCAGCAGGAACAAATCTGTGATGAGGTAACCACAGTTTGGGTTCTGCTTCTGAGCTTTGCCAAATCAAGAACTTTATTAGGTATAAAGAGCTGATCAAACAAATCGGTTAATGCATGAACCCAACTATTATCTATGTATTTATTTAAGTATTTAGTTAGTTGGTTAGGTTTTTTTTTTTTTTGAAACAGGGTCTCCCTTTAGTCTCAGCTGGTTTGGAGCTTGCTCTGTAGACCAGGGTGGCCTTGAACTCACAGAGATCCACCTGCTTCTGCCTCTGAAGTGCTAGGACTAAAGGTGTGTGCCACCACACCTGGCTTGGTCAGTTATTTTAAGACAGAATTTTGCTGTTAGCCCAGGCTGTCCTTGAACTTGTGATCCTCCTTCCTCACCTTCTAAGTGCTGAGCCAAGTGCGCTACCTTGCTTGGCTCCCATAATTCATTTCTAATGAAGGATTCCTCAGTAATTCATTTTTACTTAAAAAGCTTTAATCCTCAAGTATGATAAACTCAAAGAAAAGTACACAAAATCTAAGTTCTGGATCAATTAACTATCACAAACATGTACTCATGTAATCACCCACCCAACACAGAAACCCAGAGGCTAGAGCACACAACTCTCCTCTTGCGTCCCCTCTGAGTCATCAACACAGCTTACTCCCCAGAGGTGATCTTATGTCAGGCTGCTGGCATCATATATAGACTGTCAAAGTTTGAATTTCATATAAACAATCATACTATATTTTGTGTTTTATGTTACTTTGATTTTTCTTAGTGTATCTTAGTTGTATAAAACAGTAGGTTTCATTATTCATTTTTTACATTTATATAAATTACTTTGAGCATATTTATCCCTTATTTCTTTCTCTACTAGACTCCCTTCTAATTCCAGGCCTTCCTTTCTTTCTTCTTTATTTATTATTTATTTATATTCTATGTACAATACTTGTCTTTTTGAGTCTGATGTATTTCATTTAACATCATCACCAGTTTCATCCATTTTCCTACAATGTGACTTCTTTCTTCATAGAATCTGGATACTAATTGTGTATATATATTCTACATTTTCTTCATGTATTTCTCCATTGATGGATGNCTTTTCATCTCTTAGTCTTTCTCAATATTTTCCATGGGGACTGTTTTGAGCAGAGTTCACGTTTTCAGTCAGTTCTTTGATGCACGTATTTTTCTGTTGTTGTTGTTTCCAAAATGCATATGTTCAACTGCTTTGTACAGACGCTCAGGGGGCCCTACACAAAAACTTCACACCTGGGTATTTTGCACTAGCATCCACAGATGAGGGATTACCATTCGTCGTTTGTTTTTCTGGGACTGTGTACTTCATCAGCATGATGTCCTCTAGCTCCAGCCATTTTCCTGCAAAGCTCGTGATGTCGTCTTCTTTTACTGCCTGCATAGAACTCCATTGTGTAGATGTACCACATTTTCTCTATCCACTCGTCAGTTGAGGGGCCATTTAGGTTGGTTCCAGCTCTTTGCTATTGTGAAGAGGCTGAAAATAACATGGCGTGCATGTATCTCCTGTGGTGGCGTGATCTTGAGGGTACATGCCCAAGGGTGGTATGGCGGGTCCGGTGGCAAGTTATATTCCAAGTCTTCCAAGGGTTCTCCACACTGCTTTCCATAGGTCTGTACGAGTTTCATTCCCACCAGCAGGGTGAGTGTTCCCCTTTCCCCACACACCTCTCCAGCACTTGGTATCATTTGTTTTCTTGATCCTAGCCAGTCTTACTGGAGTAAGATGATATCTTAAAGTGTTTTTGATTTGCATTTCCTTAATGATTAGTGATGTTGAGCAGTTCTTGAGGTGTTTCTCAGACATCTCTAATTCCTCGCTTGTGAAGTCTCTGTTCAGTTCTTTGCTCATCTATTGAGCAGGTCGTTTGTTTTTTTTTTCTTTGTTTTTTGAGTAGTTTATATTTCGGGAAATCCATGCTTTGTCAGATGTATCTGCAGTGAAGGTTCTCCTCCCACTCTGTGGGATTTCTCTTCACTTCCTTGATTGTTCTTTTTGATGTACCGAAGCTTTTGAGTTTTGATGAGGTCCCATTTGCAATTGTCGACCTTACTTTCTTGTGCAGCTTGCTGTCTGATTTAGGAAGCTTTTCCTACGCCTATGTCTTGTATTCTGCTGCCAACTTTTTCTTCTATCACTTCCGAGTTTGGGGTTTCACGTTGAGGTCTTTAATCCATCTGGAGTTGCTTTTGTACAGGGTGGAGAGGTAGAGGTTTAATTTCATTCTTCTACAAGTGGTGATCCAGTTTTGCCAACACCACTTGCTGAAGATGCTGTCTTGTTTCCATTGTGGTTTCTTGGCCCCTTGTCAAAAATAGATGGCTAGTTGCTAGATTTATGGCTGTCGTTTCATTTAGTCTTCTCTTTTGTCTATTACCCGTTTTCTCCGTACCAGCTGTTTTTATGACTATAGCCCTGTAGTATAGTTTAAAATCTGGTATAGAGATCCCTCTTGTGTAGCTCTTTTCACTCAGGATTGATTTGGCTATTCGGGGTCTTTTGTTTTCCAAATTGAATTTAAGAACTTTTGTTTCCAAGCCTGGATGAAACTCTTGGGGATTTTGTCGTTTGGTAAATGGGACATTTTTACAAGTTATATTTTACCAATCCATGAGCAGGGAGGTTTTTCATCTTTGAGGTCTTCTTGTCAATTTCTTTCTTAAGGGTTTTAAAATTTTTGTTTTAGAGTCTTTGGTGTTTTTGGTTAGGTTTGTTCCTAGGTATCGTTATTGTTTTTGAGGCTATTGTGAGTGGGAGGTCTCTTTGAATTCTTTCTCCAGTTGCTTGTTTGGTGTAAAGAAGGCCATTGATTTTCTAAGGTTAATTTTGTTATCCTGCCACTTGCTGAAGCTGTTAATCTTTCTAGGAGTTTTCTGGTGGGTTTTTTGCATCCCTTAAGTAAACAATCATATCATCAGCAAATGGGATAGTTTGATTCCTCTTTTCCATTAGTACTCCTTTAATATCCTTTCTTTGCCTTATTGCTCTAGCAAGTGTTTCAAGCACTATATTGAAGAGGAGTGGTGATGGGGGCAGCCCTGCCGAGTTCCTACCTTTAAAGGGAATGTTTCCGTCATTTCCCCCATTTAGGATGATATTGCTGTGGGTTTCCTGTATATGGCTTTGGTACATTACTGGGAATGATCCCTCCAATCCACAATTCCTTCTAGGACTTTAAGCATGATGGATGCTGGATTTGTCAAAGCTTTTTCAGCATCAATTGCGATGTGTGTGTGGTTTTTGTCTTTGATTCCGTTTATTGTGTTTGATGATGTTATTGATTTTCGTATGTTGAACCATCCTGCTCCTCTGGTATGAATCCAACTTGGTCATGATGGATGATCTTCTTGATGTGGGTCTGTATGCGATTTGCCAGTATTCTGGTTAGAATTTTGGCATCTGTGTTCATGAGGAGATGGGTCTTGAATTCTCCTTTTTAGTTCTGTCTTTGCCTGGTTTGGTAATAGAGTGATGTTGGCTTCATAGAAGGAATTTGGGAGAGTTCCTCTGATTGTATACTTCTAAACAGTTTCAGAAAATAATGGTTGTAGGTCTTTTTGAAATGTTTTATAGAATTCTGCGTGTGAAACCCTCTGGGCCTGGGCTTTTTTTAGTTTGGAGAGCTTCTTACTACATCCTCTATTTCTTCATATGTTATGGGTCTGTTTAAGCTGCTGGCTCCTGCTGGCCAAGCTTTGGTGATTCCCAAGATTTCAGATATTCATCCATTTTCTTCTAGATTTTCAAACTTTGTAGAATATAGGTTCTTGTATATTCCCATATAATTTTCTTGATCTTTTCCTTGTCCTTGTGATATTTCCCTTTTCATCACAGATTGTATTGATTTGGTTGTTTGTTCCTTCTTTCTTTTTGTTACTGGGCAGAAGGTCTGTCTATCTTGTTTATTCTTTCAAAGAACAAAAACTTTTGGCTCATCTGATTTTTTGTATTGTTTTCTTTGTTCTTATTTCATTGATTTCTGCTCTGATTTGTTATTTCTTCCTGTCGTTGCTTAGGGTTCCTCTGTTGTTGCCTCTCAAGTGCTTTTAGCTGTAGTGTTAGATTCATTCACTTGTGCTCTTTCTGTTTTTCTATGTAGGCACCCAGGGCTATAAATTTCCCTCTTAGGACTGCTTTAAGGTTCCCATAGTTTTTTTGTTTTGTATTGTCATTGTCATTCAGTTCCAGGAATGTTTTTTTTCTTTCTTTATCTCTTCCTTGACCCATTCAGTATTCAAGAGTGTGTTGTTTAGTCTCCATGTGTTCTTGTAGGCAGGAGGCTTGTCCTGGTGTTGATGGTTGAGCTTCATTGCACTGTGGCTGACAGGATGCATGAAATTATTTTCAATCTTTTTTATTTGTAGAGGTTTTTTCTTGTCCCAGATGTGTCCAATTTTGGAGTAAGTTTCCGTGGGTGCTGAGTAGAAAGTGTATTCTCTGGTATTAGGATGGAATGTTCGGTAGAGGTCTATGAGGGTCCATTTGGTGTATCATATCGTTCAGTTCAGATTGTCTGTTTATTTTTTGTCCTGGTTGACCTATCCAAAGACTCAGTGGGGTTATTGAAATCTCCCACTATTGAGTGTGCTGGGTTAGTCTGTGACTTGTGTGCCTGGAGAATTGTCTTATAAAGTTTGGTGCACCAGAATTTGGGGCATATATATTCATAATTGTGAAATCTTCTTGGTGGATTGTTCCTTTGATGAAATGTAATGGCCTTCTTTGTCTCTTCTGATTTCTTTTACTTTGAAGTCTATTTTATCCGATAATAAAATAGCAACACCTGTTCTTTTTGGTACCATTTGCTGTGGAATATTTTTTTCCATCCCTCACTTTAAGGTGGTGCCTGTCCTTGAGGTAAGATGTGTTTCTTGCAGACAGCATATCGGTGGATATCTGTTTCCTAAACCATCTCCCAGTCTATGTCTTTTGATTGGGGAATTTAGTCCATAATATTTAAGGTTATGACTGATAGGTTGTGTTGCTTCCTTTTGCTTATTATCCATCTGCGGTTTTGATTTAGGTTTCTACTTCTGCAGTTTGCTTTTATTGATTTCTCCCTTCTAGGTGCCTGGGGTTGGTTGCTCCTTTTCTTCTGTTCTTGAATTGCTTCAAGTATTCTCTGAAGGGTTGGTTTTCCGGACATGTATTTCTTTCAAGTTTTTATGTCATGGAAGATTTTCCTCTCTCCTTCCACTATGATTGACATTTTTTGCTGGGTAGTAACCTGGGCTGGCAATCCATTGTCCTCAACACTGGGATGCTTTGCTCCAGGTTCTTCTTGCTCTTTCATCGTGTTGCTGTGAGAAGTCCGTGTTCTTCTGATAGGTTTCCCCTTATAGGTCACTTGTTGTTTTTCTCTTGTCGCTTTAAGAATTTGTTCTTTGTTTTGGGTGTCCCGCTTTTTAACTATGATGTTGCGTGGAGAATTTCTTTTCTGATCTTGTCTTGTCTGTTTGGAGTTCTATGTGCTTCTTGTATTGGTATTGGTTTGTTCCTTTTTAGTTTGGGGAAATTTTCATCTATTATTCTGTTGAAGATCTGATCAATACCTTTCTCTTGGGATTCTTCTCTCTTCCTCTATTCCTATGATGCGAGGTTTGATCTTTTCATAGTGTCCCACAGCTCCTGGTTGTTACTTTTTGTTATTTAAATTTTCATAATCTTGTCTTGAGGTTTTTAGTTGTTCTGTGTGTTCTCCAGGTCTGATATTCGTGTCTGCTTCCTATTTCTGCTTTGAGGTTTTTATTCATTCTCTTGAAGGGTGAGTGTTGATTGCCTTTCTTTTCTCGATTCTATTTAGTTTCTATTTCTTTTTGGAGCTTCTGATCTCTTTTTGTAGCTCTTTTGTTTCTGCTGTGGTTTCTTTTTCTTTTTGTAGCTGGATCTTTTCAGTGTTCTACTTCCTTATCTGGAGCTTGTCATTCTCTCTCTCTCGGTCCTCATTCTCTTTTCTTAGTTCTTTAATTGTTTTTCTGATTCTTGTAGTTCTTTAAGTATTCCAATTGTGTTTCTGATGTCTGTGTCCTGGGGCAATCCCGAGGGATCCCACTGCAGGAAGTATCCATAGGGTTGGTAAAGCTTATGCGTGGGATTAATCTGCACCTTTCCAGTGTAGTCTCTTCTTCGTGATCCTGGCACATATGGGCTTCTCTTTCCCCTGTATTCCAATGTGAGTCCTAAATGCCTCTTCACTGTGTTGAAGGCGTGCTTGCTTGCCTCCTTCCATCCTTCTCTTGTCATCTGTCGTACTGTGCGGGGGGGGGGGCTCTCAGCCCCGCCCCGGCACCTGCCGCTGGGCTCAGGAGATCTCATAACATAATTTTTCAATAAGCTCTATTCTTTCCACTATTAGGTATTCTCGAGATCAGGTACTAGCCATCCATATTCATACTGTCTGTCCATCTGTCCCATACCGTCCACTCCCATCCATCCCGTCTTCCCACTCATTTGTCCACCCTATACATCCATGCATCTATTTATTTATTCCTCTGATTACTTAATAGACAATTTTGGGCAGGGGAGGTTCCATTCACATAGACATTTACCTTGCACCTGCCATGAAGCTAGATGCTGGTTTACATATGGACAACCATAACCATATTTTCTGCTTTAACAGAGCTAACTGGATGAAAGGAGAAAGAATTTTCAACCAGGGGAATTTTCCTTGCCCTAACCCTACTGTTCAGATATTACTCAAGTGAGAAGTGATAAAAGTGAAACATACTTATTCTTTGCTTTATTTTAAAAGAGTGGAAGTGCTAGGGGGATGCAGAGGTGGCCCTGTGTGTACTTTCTAAGATGGCATCTTTCTGTCAAATGAAGGTGGTCAAATTCCTACTATCAGTCAGAGCCAAAGTAAGAGACAGTTGACTCAAGCTATTTCAACTGACAGAATTTAGCAGAAAGAGTGGCTAACCCTCGAAAACCTGAAAAGCATGGAAAGAATCCCAAGAGTAATCCATGAGGCAGTCCATGCAGGAAGTAACTGCCTCTCAAATGAACAGGGTGGGATTAATAAAATTCAAAAGGCTTGGAATTCTCGTGGAGCTGGAACTCACATCTGCATCTGGGGAGTAGGGTTATTGGGCTGGAATTAGTGTCTCTGGAGGAGGGTCCTAGGGGCTAATGACCTTCACCTCTAAGTAGGAGATACCAGCATCCTGGTGTTAGTGTTTTAAAGAAGCCACCATGAAGTGTTTGCAAATGGACAAACTGAATGTAACAACTGTTGCTGGAAGAATTTTCCATTGCTAAGTGATGCTGAATGGAGTAGGAACCAAAGAGACACAAACAACTGCCTTTCCTTCCCTAGACCTGGGTTTCCATCCAGTCGCCTTTAGTAGCAGACCCCAGCAGAGAAGCAACAGGCAAACAGAAATGGTTTACAGGCTTTCAGTCAGGATCATTAACAGGGGCTTTGGAGCCGCCCCACCGTGATGGTGTTTGGAAATGGATCTTTGAGAAGTGACTAGGGTTGGAGGAGGTCTTGTGTCACAATGGGATTAGTGTCTTTATAAGATACTAGAGAGCTTCCAGTTTTCCTAAAGAAGAAGTCACATGAGCAAAGAACAAGACAGTGGCCACCTGCAGGTGAAGAAAAGAGGGTCTTGGGGCTGCAGAGATGTGTTCATAGTGCTTAAGAACACTACTGGCTCTTCAGAAGATCTGGGTTCAGTTCCCAGCACCACATCAGGGTACAACATCTATAACTCCAGATCCACGGATCCAACACCCACTTCTCCTCATGCAATTCACATAATAGAAAGTATCACGATAAAAAAAAAAAAAACACATTCAAACACATAAAAAGAAAAAAATTTAAAAAATAAAAGATAAAGAGAGGAGGTCTTAAAATGAAACTTGGCCAACACATTGATCTTGGTCTTTCCAGCCTTAAAGACTATGAGAAACAAATTTCTTTTTAGGTCACCAAACATAAAGTCTTCTGTTATGGTTGCCTGAGCAGAGTGCCTCAGTAACCTCGATATGGAAACTTTGGGAGGTTGGTGAGTGCTCAGAAGTAGCCAACTTCAGGAGTTGTCTTCTGAGAGTCACCTTAATCCATCTGTTAGCATTCCAAGCTTTGGAGAAGCGTGTGTGTGTGTGTGTGTGTGTGTGTGTGTGTGTGTGTACATGTGTGTATGTGTGTGTACCTGGACATTAAAATCCCTTGGATATCTTTAAATAATGTTTCCCATATCTTCTTCGTCATTCTTCTGAAACTGCATGTTGTCCTTCAAGATCTATCCCAGGGAGCCAGGGGTTGGGTGAGGGACGATCAGAAGCTATTAATCAACAGACAAGTCTTCTACTTGCTGCATCATAAAGTCTTAAGGCTTAGCTTCAGCAGTTTATTAAATTACCAGAACGCCAAGAAAAATAGCTTTAATAACACATTTCTGCCTATCTATTATTTTTTTATAACGCAGAGTGGAGAATTAAAAGGCTCCCTACCATTTAAAATAGCATTTTTTAAAAATTAAAATGAACATGCTAGGGGGATTTTTTTTTAAACCCCAAAAAGAAGCCATTGATTGAGGATGTGATTACTGTAAGCTGGAATTTTATGGCTACATCTTTGTGTGGTATAAAGGAAGGAGGAGAAATGATTTTCCTTGAAAGCTTTAAGTGTGTATTAAATAGAACAGGTGGATGGGCAGGTCGCTTTCCCCTCATGCAGCTTAGTGTTATGAATATTATTTTCAAGAATTGCATGGGGGCCAGTGAGATGGCTCAGCTGGTGAAAGCACTGCCATCCAATGACGCAAGCCCATGCCCTGAGTTCAAGACCCAGAACCCACGCAAAGGTGGAAGGTCAGAACTTACTCCTGAAAATTGTCTTCTCTCTCTCTCTCTCTCTCTCTCTCTCTCTCTCTCTCTCTCTCTCTCTCCACATACATACAAACAGACACACACACACATATACCACCTCGAGGCATGTGTGACCACATATATGTCACACAAAAATAATAATGTAAATAAATTTTAAATAATTTTAAGGATTCTATGCCCCCAAACATTGAGATATGTTGTCTTGGGTACCAGGTGGCAACCCAGTTGGGACTCAGCAGGAACAAATCTGTGATGAGGTAACCACAGTTTGGGTTCTGCTTCTGAGCTTTGCCAAATCAAGAACTTTATTAGGTATAAAGAGCTGATCAAACAAATCGGTTAATGCATGAACCCACCTATTATCTATGTATTTATTTAAGTATTTAGTTAGTTGGTTAGGTTTTTTTTTTTTTTGAAACAGGGTCTCCCTTTAGTCTCAGCTGGTTTGGAGCTTGCTCTGTAGACCAGGGTGGCCTTGAACTCACAGAGATCCACCTGCTTCTGCCTCTGAAGTGCTAGGACTAAAGGTGTGTGCCACCACACCTGGCTTGGTCAGTTATTTTAAGACAGAATTTTGCTGTTAGCCCAGGCTGTCCTTGAACTTGTGATCCTCCTTCCTCACCTTCTAAGTGCTGAGCCAAGTGCGCTACCTTGCTTGGCTCCCATAATTCATTTCTAATGAAGGATTCCTCAGTAATTCATTTTTACTTAAAAAGCTTTAATCCTCAAGTATGATAAACTCAAAGAAAAGTACACAAAATCTAAGTTCTGGATCAATTAACTATCACAAACATGTACTCATGTAATCACCCACCCAACACAGAAACCCAGAGGCTAGAGCACACAACTCTCCTCTTGCGTCCCCTCTGAGTCATCAACACAGCTTACTCCCCAGAGGTGATCTTATGTCAGGCTGCTGGCATCATATATAGACTGTCAAAGTTTGAATTTCATATAAACAATCATACTATATTTTGTGTTTTATGTTACTTTGATTTTTCTTAGTGTATCTTAGTTGTATAAAACAGTAGGTTTCATTATTCATTTTTTACATTTATATAAATTACTTTGAGCATATTTATTCCTTATTTCTTTCTCTACTAGACTCCCTTCTAATTCCAGGCCTTCCTTTCTTTCTTCTTTATTTATTATTTATTTATATTCTATGTACAATACTTGTCTTTTTGAGTCTGATGTATTTCATTTAACATCATCACCAGTTTCATCCATTTTCCTACAATGTGACTTCTTTCTTCATAGAATCTGGATACTAATTGTGTATATATATTCTACATTTTCTTCATGTATTTCTCCATTGATGGATGCATGTGCCTCTGTCACTTGCCTATTTGTAAACAGTGCCTATGATAACCAAGGATGCTTGTATATCTCTATCATCTACTATCTTTGATTCTTTTGGGTATAGACTCAGGAACAGTATAACTGGAGTATATTATAATTCTATTTTCAGTTTTCTGCAGCACCTCCACACTGATTTCTACAGCATCTGTACTTATTTACATTCCCATCGACAGTGTGTAAATGTTCCTTGAATTTTAAGTATGACATAGACTCTGTACTATGATAAAATGGAAAGCAAACCATAGCTTGTGCTTACAGTATTTGTAGTGTGGATGATGGGGAGGGTGAACTAGACAGACAGATACATACACAGAGTGTATTATTGTTGAAAAGTCCAGGTGCAGAGGGTTGTAGTATTAACGATACACCATTGTATAAGCAATCACTGCAAAACAGTGTCTTAAAAATAACGGCACTTAACATCTCACTTTCTTTGAGTTAGGAACCTGGCCATGACTTACCTGGGTCCTCTGCTTCAAGATTTCTTACAGCTTCAATCCATGTATATGCTGGGGCTGTGGTCCCATGGAAAAATCTGACTAAGGAAGATTTGTTTTCAAAGTGACTGTTCATGTGTTTGTTGGTAAGATTCTTTTCCTTGCACATCATTAGCTTAGAGGCTTCTTTCCCCTGGTTCTTTGCCTTGTGCCTCTCCAGGGAGTATCATATATCTATCATATATATGTGTATATATATATATGATAGATATATGATATATATGATAGATATTATATATATATATAATATATATGATAGTATATAATATAGATATAATATATCAAAAGTCAGCTAGCAAGAAGGCAGGAAAAGTACCAGCAAGTCTACTAGAAAGATGGAAGTCACAGTCTTTTGTAAGTAGTCCAGGCATGGAACCGGTGCCTCATCCTTCTTGCAATGTCGTGTTTGTTAGAAGTGAGCTAAAAGGTCCAGGCCACAGTCAAAGGAAGGAGAATTCCCAAAGACATAAATCTCAGGGTGTGGAGAATATTGACAGACACATCAGAAGTGGAACAGTTAGTTGTGCATGAGGAAAATGAAGCCAATACAGCAGAGTCCTTAATGATATTGAAATCATTTTGCCTTTACCCAATGCCTGTTTCTACCACCTATGATTTTCCCTAATTCTCTTCTTGGAAGTGGAGGTGTTTCATGCAATACATATGTATTGAGTACTGACTACTTACGAGTGCCCGCAGAAGGTGCAGAAGAACCGATGAGTGGTGTACAAAGTGGCTGCTCTCACAGTGTCTGCAGTCTAGTGAAGAAAGAAATGAATATTCCTGCTGTCTTAGTCAGGGTTCTCTAAAGAAACAGAAGCAACAGGATGAATATATAGCTTATACAATTTATTGATTTGCTCACGTAACAGAGTTCAAGGAGTCCAACAGTAGCTGCACCACACTGGAAGGGCCAAGAATCCAGGGAACTGCTCAGTCTGCAAGGCTGGATGTCTCAGTAGTCCCAATCTAGTGCTGAAGGCCCGAATGGATTCCAGGAGATCTGCGCGTCTCAGTACACGCTGGGATCCGAAAGGTTGATCACAGCAGCAGGACAAACTCACCAGATGAGAGAGGCAAGCCGCAGGAGAAAAAAGGGGCCAGCTCCCGCTGCCGTGGCCTTAAATACTGCCTGCCGGCAGAAGGTAACACCCACATTTGGGGTGGGCCATCCGGGTTGAGGTGGTCCAATCAGAAGACCCTTTTTCTCTTATTTGTTCCTTAGTACAGTCAAGTTGACACCCAGGATTAACCATCACACCTGCCAATGTCAGCAAGTTACAAGCAGGTAGCCTGAAGATGAGTGGAGGGAGGGAGAGAGCTCTGGGCAGAGGGATGGCAAAGGCAAGACAGCAACAGCGCCTGCTTTCTAGGGAAGTCAACCGAAGTGTGGAGCGCATCCAGGGGGCAAGGACCATGTGGCCAAGCAGAAGACGGGCTTAAGAGGAGTGAAGCTGTATCTAGTATATTTCCTTCTGTCTTGCTAAACTTTATTTTGAAATTAATTTGAATATTCAGAAAACCTACCAGACAGAGTCCCTATACCTTTCACACATTTCTCTAAGTTTCTATTTTGCTGTGTTTGTTTTAATCACTCTTTCTTTAATCATAGTATTTTCTGAGTCATTGGAAAACAAGTTGCTAATACGTTCCTCTTTTACCCTGAACTGCATTAGTATTTATCTGTTATGAGCAAGGACTGTTTTATTTTCCAGAGTGACAGTATAATTATAAGAATCAGGAAACTAAATTTCACATATGATGATACATGCCATGTGATCCCTGTCTTTCTGAGTCTGTCTTATTTCACTTAACATGATGATTCCCCTATGCCATCCATTTTCCTGAAAATAACACACATACACACACATACACACATACACATACACACACACAAACACAAACACATACATCCACACATCCACACATCCACACATCCAAACACATACATACACATACACACATACACACACATGCCATATTTTCTTCATTGATTCATCCATGGACAGACACTTGGGCTCATTTCATAATTTGGGACATTGTGATTTTCCTGTTGCAAACATGGGTGTACAGGTTTCTTTGCTGCCTGTTGGCTTTGGTTCCTGTATGCATATACCCAGACTTGGTACAGCCGGACCATAAAGTGGTTATATTTTTTTAAATATATATTTTATTGTTATTAAACTTTTTTATACATCATACATCATTTCTCAATCCAATTTAGAGTCATTTCCCTTTCCATGCCTCCCCACCCCACTTGAGTTCATGCACTCTGCCATACATGTCTTGCATCTTTCTCTGGGTCTTTCCAGTTTGTTTTCAAAGCAGAGGCTTATTGTTTTGAGTTTCAGTCATTTTTTTCCAGTTCTTTTGTTGTTGTTCACTCCAACTTGTATAGCTTTAATATACTATATAATATACTATAACACAATAACACATACATAATTATATAACATACACCATACATACCAGGCGCATATCAGCTGAATGAGGACTTTCTTTCTTTCCTTTCTTGCTTCTTTCTTATCTTTTCTTTTCTTTTTGCTGTCTTTCTTTCTTTTCCTTTTTCTTTCTTTTCTTGTCTTTCTTCTTTCTTTCTTCTTTTCTTCTTTCTTTCTTTCTTTTCTTTTCGTTCTTTCTTCGGCTAAAAGATGTTTTCCTTAAGGAAGTGTTTGAAGGCTCCTCTCTGGGCAAGCCCAAACAACCATCAATCTTGCACTTGTGCTCCACACTGGGGTCTTTCCTTCCCATGGCCACCCAAATGAGGTCCAGTGAGCACCGCATCCTGTCTTGATCCTCCTGTACTGGCCTCCATGATACAGCCTGGGTAGTCCAACAATGGCATTCTATGCTCTGAAGAGGCTGAAACTCCAGTAGCTGCTCAGTCCACAAGCTGGATGTCTCAGCAGTCCCCATCTGCACTGAAGGTTTGGAGGATTCTTGGAGAGACATGAGTCTTCAGTCCATGTTGGAGGGTTAAAAAGCTGTGCCAGCCTCGTCTACAGAGTGAGTTCCAGGACAGCTGGGGCTACATGAAACCATGTCTCAAAAAGACAAAAAAAAAAAAAAAAAAAAAAGAAAGCTATGTCTCATGTCTTTGAAGGATGGCAAAAGCAGTGGCCGCCACAGAGTAGATGCATTTGCCAGTAAGAATTGAAGACAGGCAAAACCACAGTGCTCTCTTTTTTCTCTTTTTGTCTTTTTACTAAGATCTCAAGTTTTATATCTGAAGTATGGTTTCTCAGGCCTTACTGATTATTTATTTCTGGTTATACTTCCCTTTTGGATGCTTAAGTCCATCCAGTTAGCCCAGATTAACCAAGGTTTTTGTTTTCTCAAGGTCACTTGAGGATCTGGTCCTCAGGGGTCACTTGGGTTTTTTTTTGGGGGGGGGGCTCTTTTGGCTTCTCATTTACCGGTTCCATCCACTTGAGGACAAAGTCAGGTCTTGCTAGACCAGGCTTCCCTTTTTGAAACATGAGCAGACTTTCCTCTTTATAGACTGGACCCTGGCTGAAGTCCCAGTAGTGGATCTCCAAGACCTCCCTGCACAGGAAGACTGGTGACTCACATTTGCAGGACATATCAAGAGATGCCTCCATGCATAGTTCCCTGGGACTTAGTTGACCTCTGAGGGCAAGGAACAAAGTTAACATTTAGATCTCTTGGCCAAATTGGTATGGGCACTAAGTATGGTCGTTAAGCACCCAGAGAGGCTAAGTTACACCAGCCTGATACATCCCACGTATACTAAAATTATGTCGACTGAAAACAAACTACATGTTTTTTCTGTATCGTATTTCCTGATTTGAATTTTTCCATTTTGGTTTTATATTACTCTAAAATATGCATACATACCCACCATCCATATACCAAAAACCCAAAGAGGTGGTTCTATTTTTAACATTTTGAGGAAACTTCACACTGGTTTCTATAGTGGCTGCATTCATTTGATTCCCACAAACAGTAATAAGTGTTCCTTTAGAACCCTTCATCGTTGCCAACATTTGTTGTGGTTTTGTTTTCTTGATGATAGTTATCCTGATTGGGGTGAGATGGAATCTCAATGTAGTTTTGATTGGCATTTCTCTGATGGCTAAAGACATTAAACATTTTTCATGTATTTATTGGCCGTTTGTGTTTCTTCATTTGAAAAGTATTCATTTCTCCATTTACTGATTAGGTTATTTGTTTCTGTGATGCTAAATATTTTGAATTCTTTATATATTCTAGATATCAGTCACAGCAAAATCCATCATTTGTACAATTAACAGGTCCTAATGAAGTTGTTTGAACTCCCAAGTCAGAATATTAACATGGATACTATTATCCACTCTGCAGACCTTATTAAGATGTATGCTGGGGGCTGGAGAGATAGCCTAGCGGTTAAGAGCACCGACTGCTCTTGCAGAGGATCCAGGTTCGATCCCCAGCACCCACATGGCGGCTAAGAACCGTCTGTAACTCCAATTCCAGGAGAACTCCAGTTCCAGGGGAACCTGAGACCCTCTTCTGACCTCCGCGGCATTGCACGACACGGGTGCACAAACCTACATGCAGACAGTACATTCATACACATACAAAAATAAATAAATTAAAAAAAAAGATGTATGCTATACCAATGAAGTACTTTAATCATGAAATCCTTTGAGAAGCACACGGTAGTTATGCAGCGATATCTCTCAATTTGGGCACATCTGATGTGACAGGAAGACTGGAGCAATGACAAGATGGTCTCAGCACGTGGCATTGGGAAGCACCTGGTGGCTTTCCCATCACTGGGGAGATTAGCTCGGATCATTTAGTTAAGGTGGGATTTATCATCTTTCTCCAGCATAAAGGCATTGTTTGTTCTTTCATCCTGAATGACTACTTTGTGGGGAGACACTACCCTGAGCCGACCCTATTGCTCACCAACTTTCACTTACGAATTTCAACATGTCCATGGATCTTGCCTGAATCAGTTGCTAATACAATGGGTGCCCAATAGTGATTTTTAAAAATTTTTATTTATTTTTTTATGTGTATGAATGTACTGTCTGCATGTAGGTTTGTGCACCCATGTCATGCAATGCTGGGGAGGTCAGAAGAGGGCATTGGATTTCCCTGGAACTGGAGTCAAAGACAGCTCTCAGCCGCCATGTGGGTGCTGGGGATCGAACCCAAGTCCTCTGCAAGAGCAGTCAGCACTCTTAACCACTAGGCCATCTCTCTGGCCCCCCAATAGTGATTTTAAAGATTCTATCATTATCCCTTCTGAGTTACTAATTCTCCTAAGAGCTATATTTTTTTTAGTTAAGGTCCTGTGTTAGTCACTTTTCTCGTTGTAGTGACAATTGACCTGATGAAAGGAATTCAATTAAGATGGAAGAGTTTGTTTTGACTCAGGGTCTGAAGGGACGATCCATCACTGACAAGAAATCAGTTCTGAGCTTGCTCAGGCTGAGCGGTGACTTGGTCTTCTGACTGGAGCCCTTTGTTTTTGTGGGCAAGCCATGCGAACAGCCCTAGGTGTCTCTCCATAATGAACAGTCAAAGCCAAGAGTCAATGTCAGTAAGAGCTGGCTTGAAACTAATCTGATAAACTGTCCCAAGAATTTCATGGGACCAGGAAGACAATGTCTGCACCAGAATGGTCTGTCAGTGGCATTAGAAAGCCTCGATTCATTGTGCTTCTTCCTCTTGTGGTAAAGTACATGGACAAAAGGAACTTAAGGAAAGAAGGTTTATTTGGCTCGTGCTTGCTGGTACAGCCCATCATGACGGGGAAGGCAAGGCAGGTGGAGCCAGGCTGCTGCTGATGTCACAATCCCAGTGTGTTTGTACATCTGCTTGTCTTGTGGTTGTGACAAAATACTCTGACAGAAGCAACTTAAGGAAGGAAGAGTCTGCTTTGGCTCACAGCAACAGGGAACAGTCCATCCTGGTGGAAAAGTTGTAGCTGCAGGAGCTCGAAAGCATTGCATTGCAGTCAGGAATCGGAGAAACGAATGCTTATGCTCAACCTACTTTTTCCTTTTTTTAAAAATTTTTAATTTTATTTATTTATGTATGTGTATGAATGTACTGTCTGCATGCAAGTTTTTGCACCCATGTCGTGCAACGCCGCGGAGGTCAGAAGAGGGTGTCGGACTCCCCTGGAACTGGAGTTCTCCTGGAATTGGAGTTTCAGACGGTTCTCGGCCACCATGTGGGTGCTGGGGATCGAACCCAGGTCCTCTGTAAGAGTGGTCAGCACTCTTAACCTCTAGGCCATCTCTCCAGCCCTACTTTTTATTCAGTCAGGGACACCAGCCCAAGGAATGGTAATGCCCATATGTAGAATGTGTCTTCCAACCCCAACTGACCTAATGTAGTCAACCCTTTCTAGACATCCCAGAGACTTGTATTCATTGTGATTTAAAATCCCAAGTTGACATTCACCATTAACCATCACACATCATCAGGAAGCAGAGAGAGATGAATTCTGATTGGAGATACTGACCCATGGAGTGGTGCCACACACAATTAAGGTATGTCTTCTTAGCTAAACCTCATTTAAGGTATTTTAATTATTATTTTATGTGTATAAGTGTATTGCCTGCATGTAGGTAGGTGCACCCATGCCATGCAATGCCATGGAGGTCAGAAGAAGGCATCAATTTCCCCTGGAAAGGTAGTTAAGGATGGTTTTTAGCTGCCATGTGCATTCTGGGAATCGAACTTGGGTCTTCTGCAAGAGCAGCCCCTGCTCTTAACCACTGAGCCATCTCTCCAGCCCCTAGTTAAACCTCATTCTCAGTGGCTTCACAGGCATTCTCAGAGGCTTATCTAGTGAGTGCTTCTAAATTCTGTCAGGTTTGATAATCAAGATTAATCTAGATCATCAGGGAAGGCTTTTCTGAGAAGGTGACATTTGAATGCAGATCAGAAAAGAGTAAGAGAAATGAACATGCTGATTATCTGGGGGAAAGCGCTGGATTGAGGAAACTCCTAGTACAAAAATGAACAGTCATATCATCTTCACATGATTGTTAGGACAAACAAGCAATACTCTATGTAAAGCATGGAACACGAAGGCAAACTACTATAGTATTAACTTGGGAAATCTAAGCCAAGTCCAAAGGCTAGAATAGCTGAGATAGTGAAGTTGAATGGGATGGTAGGGTCCAACGGGAATAGGCAGAACTGTGAGATGATTCTCAAGGTCTATACCCTCTATCCTGAGTGGAGAGGAACTCATGGATGCCCATGGGCTATCACTCCTATGATCAGGCCACTTATTTTTTTTTAGTCTTTTTTAAGACAGGGTCTCCCTCTTAGGCCAGCTGGCCTAGAACTCATTATGTAGACCAGGCTGGCCTTGAACTCACAGAGATCTACCTGCCTCTGACTCCCGAGTGTTGGGATTAAAGGCATGCACCACTATGCCTGGGTGATCAGGCTGTTTTATATGGTATGCTATGTGATTTAACTGCAGGTATCCTGATAGGGACAAGGCCTTTCCCACAGAAAGTAGTTCAAAGAGAAATTTGAAGAATGAGGGGATTATTTGTGGGATGTTTTCCATCATTGAGTTTGAACATGGGTTTGCCCATGTGACAAAGAGAATGACCTCTCAGGGCTGAGTGTGATCCCCTCTGACAGCCAACAAGAAGCTGAATTCTGCCAACAACCTGAATAAGCTTGGGATTGGACTCTGTGCTCCCAAAGAGAGTAGCAGCAGCTGTCTCCTTGATTTCAAACTTTCGAGACCCTGAGTGGAGAATGCTGAGTGGTGCCTGAACCACGCTAAGGAAATCATGAGATTTTATAAATTTTTTTTTTTTGTCTTTTTGAGACAGGGTCTCCCTGTAGCCCCAGCTGTCCTGGAACTCACTCTGTAGATCAGACTGGCCTTGAACTCACAAAGATCTGCCTGCCTCTGCCTCCCGAGTGCAAAGATTAAAGCCGTGTGCCACCACTGTGCCCAGCATAAACGGATGTTTTTAAAGCTGGTAAGTTGTCACTGTCTTTCTGTGCATCAATAGAAAATGAACATGTCCAGGGAACAGCATCAGGAAAGGTCTCAGATAGAGGACAGGAAGAGCAGGCCTCTGTCTTTTTGTTGACTTGGGTGTTCAGCTATCTAGAACAGTGCTTCTCCATACAATTGACTATTTTTTTTTGTTGAGAAGAATTGAAGTGCTGTGTGAGGCAGTGATATTTTAATAGGGATGATGTCATCCCTCTGTGACAACGTGTTCAGATGTTTATAGTTGTTACAACAGGGAGGTACTACTGGTACCCATTGTTGGTGGTGGTTAACAGGAATGAACTGAACATTTTGTAACACACAGAACAGTGCTTCACAACTAAGAATCATCTGGACCAGAAGAGTAGCATCAGGAAGAAGCCATGCTCTAGATGGGGTGACACTCAGCGAAACCTTTGCTTTCTCCAGCAACATCAGCACAACAACCATTTAAATGCTTATTACTCCCCATCCCAGTGTGTCTTGCATCTTCTGTTCAGGACTGGGCATTAGTGACATTGTCCTGTCTCTAACAGAAGGTCCCAGGCAGTGGACTGACCAGTGTTGAACAGACAACTTTCAAGATTATGTGCACATACTGAACACAGGTCCCTAAGTATGTTAAAATGTCACAAATAGTAAGGATACATAGCACAGTCAGCAAATCATAAAACACAAGTCACTGTTGACTGTGGATTCCCTGCAGCTAACTGGTCCTTCCAGACCACCTTCATTGATTTTTGCTGAACTGTTGCCTTACCACCAACTTTTGAAAACAGCTAAGGAATAAATACAGGTCTGGCCTGATTATTGGCTGATATTTTCTTTACATTGAGGAGTAGGATGAGAATGAAGCAATGAAGGGTTGGCAGAAGTCCATCCATTCATTCATTCACTGATGCTGTGAGCAGCTGTTTTGCTAAAGGACATATCACTCCAAACACTAGAAGGAGGTTTCTTCGATTTTTGTGTGTGCTCATCATGTAACATTTACAGACACGGCAGGATTTTAAATTTAATCTGCATTATTAACATTTTCTCCACCCGTTTCTTAAGTCTAGACAATCAACCAAACAATAAATCAAGCCTTGATTTGTAGCATTTCCTGATTTCCATGGCATAAACAGTTCCACTGTGGCTGATGTCACTAAACACAGTGGGGGAAGATGGGCTGTAGCCTCAGGATGCAGTATGTCCACTACATATGTATGGTAGACAGGAACAATCCAAAGACCACAAACTGCAGTAAACGAATTAGAATGTGATGAGTTCTGAATACTTACTACCTGTGTTTAAAAGACGGATTTATT
This sequence comes from Rhizomys pruinosus, assembly GCA_009823505.1. NCBI lineage: Eukaryota > Metazoa > Chordata > Mammalia > Rodentia > Spalacidae > Rhizomys > Rhizomys pruinosus. Next base: position 2,260,143 of record VZQC01012080.1, read on the forward strand.
ATTTTTAAAAATGTGTTTGTGTGTGTTTGTGTGTGTAATAGTAACTTTTCTGCTGCTGTGATAAAACCAAAGCCACGTATAGAAGGAAGAATTTATTTGGCTATGGCTCCAGAGGGGTAAGAGTCTATCATGTCAAGGGAGGTATGGCACAAGGCATCTGGGGCAGAAGGCTGAGTAGTCACATCTTCAAGCAGGAACAGGAAGCATAGAAAGACTGACTGGAACTGGAACAAGTTTATGAACTCTGAAAGGTATGATGATAATGTACTTCCTCCAGCAAAGCCTCACCTCCCGAAGATGCTGTAACCTTCCTCCAAACAGCGCCACTGATGACCAAGTGTTCAAACACTTGGACCTGTGAGTGAAGGTACATGCGTGCACTGTGTGCAAGTGGAGGTCAGAGGACAGCTTCTGACGTCGCTTCTCAGGAACTGTCCAGTTTTTGTTTATGACAGAATCTCTCAGGTGTCATGTAGATCATCCTCCTCGGCCTCCCCCCTCAAAGTGTTCAGATGGCAGGTGCTCACCACCAAAGCTGGTATTTTACAAGCATTCTTGGCATCCAAACCTAGGTCCGTTGTTTGCAGGAAAGTGCTTTATCTGCTGAGCCATCTTTCCAGCCCCAGGGTCACGTTCATTTTAACCTTTTCCCCCCAGTCCCTCTTTGGATTGGATCTAATGTAACTCCATTTTCTCCCAGTTCCCTCTGTGGGTGGGTTTTTCCACTTATAATTCTTAGGAGAAACAGCACATGTTGGGTGCTTTGTAGTCTTTCTTTTTTTTTTTTTTTTTTTTGTTTTATTTTTTTTTTTTTAATTTCATGCCCTGCCCAGTGGTCTACATCCCTCCTTTGGGCTTAAGAATGGTGATCATCAGCAACTTTCAGATGTCCTATTCCCTGTACTCTTTTCTTTTTTTTTTTTATTAGATGTTGCTTTTTATATTTTGTTTGTATGTGTATGAATGTATTGTCTGCATGCAGGTCTGTGCACCCGTGTCGTGCAATGCCGCGGAGGTCAGAAGAGGGTGTCGGATTCCCCTGGAACTGGAGTTCTCCTGGAATTGGAGTTACAGACGGTTCTTAGCCGCTATGTGGGTGCTGGGGATCGAACCCGGGTCCTCTGCAAGAGCATTGGTGCTCTTAACCGCTAGGCCATCTCTCCAGCCCCACCTGTATCTTTTAATGTCCACAATAAACTCTCATGTTTTTCTTAAAATTTCCAACTTAAAAAAGATTTTTATCTCTGCCAACTAAGCACGAAACACCAATTATCCCTGAACATATTTAAGCCACATAATTAAACCTGATTTGCTATACCAAACCTTTTACCAAATAGACTTAATGTTTAGCCTACAACTTCTCTTCTTCTAAGGTAGCATGTTTTCTCCTTAGTCAATTTAGACATTAAGGACATTATTTGCTTTGTGGAAAGTATCTATGCTTTTAAACAAACATCAGTGAGAGTCAGTTCTGGGCTAATGGTTAGAAATACGTCAGTGAATAAGACAGGCACTTCCCTCCCCAGGAGCTTTTGTCTGATTGGGAAGAATGGCATTAAGTAACACAGACGTATGCACACAAAGCTATGGTTATTTATAGCAGTTTTCCTGATGAATGGATAAGCTTTGTATTGGGGGCCAGAGAAGGCATTGTTGAAGTGACTTTTGAACTAAGGACAAAGAGCAATAGAGTTAGTGTGGCAAGAAGCCAGGAGAGCCACTCTTCCAGAGTTGGGATGAAGGAGCTGGGTGGTGTGGGGCCAACCAAGGCAGGCCCAGATGCAGACAGGTAGGGCTTGCCGGAGTTTTTATACTAACCTCAAAGAGCCACTGATGTCTTAATACAGTAGAATAGATGTCCCAGTGAGCTTTCTGAAAGGCTCACTCTGGATGAAAGATAGAAAGGGGATTGAGAGACTAGGAAGCAGGATGAAAAGCAGTTAAAGTATGCTGGGTGCCTGGCTTTAATCCCAGCACTCGGGAGGCAGAGGCAGGCAGATCTCTGTGAGCTCAAAGCCAGCCTGGTCTACAGAGTGAGCTCCAGGCCAGCTAGGACTAAAGGGAGACCCTGTCTCAAAAAGACCAAGAAAAAAAATACATAAATAAATAAAGTACATGTCTTAGAAGGGAGATCATGGCACTGTGAAGCACTGTGACTACCTGGAAAGAAACAGAGGAGGACAGATGAGAGAAAGCACTCAGGAGATGCCAGGGAAATGGTCCTGATGAGGGGGATGAGACTGCAAAGGAGGTGTCGTCCGGATGGAGCTCAGGTTTCTGACCAGGGGTCTGACTGTATGTACCAGCTAAGAAGCGCAGCATCTGTGAAGGAGGACAGTCCCACGGGGAGGCATGGCAGACAGAGCCGTTGGCAGCTGATTCCATTCACCAGGGCGAATGACACAAAGAGGGAATTTCCCATTGATAAATATATTGGTTCTTGCCAGGTGTGGTGGCACATGCCTTTAATCCTAGCACTTGGGAGGCAGAGGCAGGTGGATCTTTGTGAGTTCAATGCCAGCCTGGTCTATAGAATGAGTTCCAGGACAGCTGGGGCTAGACACACACACACACACACACACACACACACACACACACACACACACATATATATATATATATTGGTTCTCTGCCCCATCACCTTTGATAACCAACTGGTCCACAGTCTCCCTTGTTTGACTGACCATTCAAGCAACAATTCTGATCAAGTTCAAACTTAGTGCTGTGGAGAGGGTTGAGTGTAGAGTACGGATGGAACCTCGGATGGTGGCGAGTGGCCTGGACAATGACTTCCCGAAGCTCCGCAGATGCACCACCACATCACATTGAACCACACAGTGAAAAAGTAATTTCCTTTTCAATTCTTCCTGAGGCCTTCTGATTACATCAGGGAGAAAGGCTCGGTTTGGTGTTAGTATGTCTTTACACCTCTCTAACACTTGATAATCTCTCTTTTTAACAAAGAAAGAACATGGCCACAGTCTCGGTCTGTTTTTAGCAGGCCACTCTCTTGAACACGAATTTAATAACATGGCTTTGTTTTCATTGTAAAAAAAAAATTAAGATTCCCTCCCATTTATGGCAAGTGATATTGGCTTTTCATTTACAGTGTTAGAAAGAAATGTATTTAAAATGAAGTTCTAAGTACCAAAAGGAAGACTTGAAAAATGATAATTAAATAACAATATGCTTGGTATATGGACAAGGCAGAGGGGATGTGGAATTTGTGATCAAAGTTTAGGAAACACATTCGGTAGAGCGTGGCCGTTGCCTCCGTTGTGCAGTCCTTTTGGGTCCAACTTGCCAGATTCGCTGTAATTTCGCCCTCTGTCCTTCTTCTCTTTCTCTTTCTCTTTCTTTGCTTGCTTGCTTGCTTTATTGTGTGTATGTGTATACGTGTGTGAGTGTACTTGTGAGTGCATGTGCTTATATGTTTGTAGACCAGAGTAGACACTGGATAGCTTCTTCTTCTTCTTCAGTGACTCTCCACTTTATTTGTTGAAGTAGAGTCTTTTCCCTAACCTAGTGCTCACGGATTTGCTCACTCATGTGGCTAGCAAGCCTCTGGGATCTTGCTGTCGCCACATCCCTCGTGCTGGGATCGCCAGCAGGTGCTGTGGCCCTGGCTGGGACAGGCTCCCCAGCCCTGGGATTTGCTCTAATCTAATGAGCTATTCCTTCCTTCCTGAGCTCCAGGGGGCAGCACTGGGAGCCCAGCTAACTCAATCAGCACATCCCTTTTACTCTGACTGGTGAATGGCTTAAGCACACATACCTGGTCCAAAAGGGGTCAATCAGATCCAGAGTGGGGCCTCTGAACCCGTTTTGGCTTCTGAGGCCTTGTAGGAAGCTATTTTGCTCTCCTACCTCATAGGCCCTGTGGCTGTGGAGTTGAGAACAGAGGGATAAATCAGAATTAAGTTACAAGCAGGTGCATGTGGTTGATGCCTGAGGCTACAGATGTATTCTGAGACCCAAATATACAGGGCTTTGGAGGCCAGAGTAAGAAATCTATCCTGAGAATACCAGAAACCCTACAATGCTGTTTACTAGGATGTGCCTAGATTAGCACTGTGTATGCTGGTACACATGTGTGTGCATTGCATTGCACATATGTGTACACGAATGTGGAAGCCAGAGGATAATCTCAGATGTCATTCTTCAAGTTTCTCTCTCTCTCTCTCTCTCTCTCTCTCTCTCTCTCTCTCTCTCTCTCATCTCTTGCTAGCCTGTAACTTGCTAGGTAGGTTAGGTTGGCAAGCCCTAGGGATCCCCTTGCCTTTATCACCCCAGCTCTAGGATTCCATTTGTCTGACACCATGCCTGGCTTTTTCAATGTGGGTTCTGGGGCTAGAACTCATATTTTTGTGTGTGTGCACTTTACCAACTGAACCATCTCCCTAGCCCTAGCTTAGTACCCTTGAAGGGCACTGTTGGACTGGGCATGGTGGTGCACAACTCCAATCCCAGGAGGATAATGAATTCAAGACCAGCCAGGACTACATAGTGAGGCCTTGTGTCAAATGCCTCAAAATACAATGCAAAATAATTCCAACAACACAGGCCACTTTGGTGTGCAATGTGTGTAGCTTGGAGGTTGGCACCTAGGGAAAGTATTAAATTGGAGATGTCTAGTGTTCACAGGGTGCAGAGGTGAGCCTCGGTAAATACACCTCTCACCCCTTGCCCTTCTGCTTGTCCCAGAGGCTGTTCTATCAGGAGCATCTAGGGATTGTAGTCTTAAGTAGGCTGAAGCATCGCCCAAGGGTGTGGAGGTTTACTGTGGCACCTGGTGGCTGAGGGCAGAGGCTGGCAGCAAAGGTGAGTGTTCTTGGAATGGAACACTTCGGTATTACTGATTTTTTGTAGCTAGAAAAAAAGAAGTTGGGTCTGTGGAGTGAAGCATTAATGAGGCAAATGGAAATTGAAAACCTAGAGGCAAACCCAGCTTGACTGGTTAGGGAGAAGGTCTGGCTTAGCACGAGTTGCTGGAGTCAGAAGAGTACGCTTTTCTGGGTCATAGCCAACAGCAGACAGCATGTTTAGCCTACAGGAAACAAGGCTTGTCGGCTTGCAGTACCAGTTTGCAAGTGGGAATGGATGCACAGCTACAGGAGGAGGATGAGAGTGTAATTTGAAGATGGAAGTCAAAGGAATTCAACTGAGAAATAACATTTGCCACAAACTTAAGACATAAAAATAAAATCAATTTCACAAGACCCAGAAAGCCCGACTCTTCATGTAAAGTCCCCCCCGTCCCCCCCCATCTAGAATCCCAAGGAGTTTCCAGCTTGTCTCAGAGCACCCCCCCCACCCCAGTGCCTTTGCTTCAGGCCAGATGGAAATCTGTAGTCCTTCTAACCCTCACCCGAACTGCTGGAACCACCAGAGCCCAGGCCTCCTGGATCCAGAGCCCCACACAGGCCCACTTGGCTGAGCGAAGGGACTCCCGCCCTCCGAGGGCCACCTATTCCTCCTGGCCTGCCACTGTCCTTGCCTGGACTGACTCCCCTCTGTCTTTCCAGGTTAGATCTCTCTGGAGTCAGGGCAGTGTGGCTCAGGTTAGTCTAGATTCTGCACTTGGACAGATGGTCCTGCAGTGTTGAGTTGTGGCTCAGAGTGTGGGGCTTTGTGGCAGATTGCTAGGTCTAAGTTCTGTTTTTTTCTACTTGTTGTGCGCTCCCTTGAATAGGTCACTGAGTCTCTGTGGGCCTCAGATTTCGCCTCTGTAAGATGGAAATGATAATATTACGTACTTCATGGTATTCAGAGAAGTTTCAAATGAAGGACAGTTCTGAAGCAAAGCACAGTCTGAAGAATGGCTCAGATGATGAGGCCCCCCCAGGTCATCCTCTGCAGGAACCAACATCTGACTGCCTTCCCTTTGCCTTCTAGTACCTCAGGCTTCCCAACGCTTCTCTTTTCTACGCAGAGCTTGATGATTTCCTAGAGGAAAGTTCCAGATCACAGGACCCACCACCTAAGTGACTGACAGTGAGGACGACAGGAGATGATGAAGATGGCCTCCATGAACAGCCTTGGCCACTCTGAGGACAAGAGACTGGTACTCATTCCGGACCCACTGTGTCCTTTATCTCCACCTCCACTTGCTTTCTAAGTTCTGCCAACTCTCCAGTGTGTGTGCTTGCATGTGTGCATACATGTATGTGTAGTTTAGCATGTGTGGGCAGGTGTGTGTACATATGGGGGCTTGAGGTCCACCTCAGGCATAGATCCTCTGGAGCCTTCCACCTTGGGTTTTGGGGCAGGGTCTCCCACTAATCTGGAGCTCCTAGATCAGGCTACAGCAAGCCCTGAGAACCTCCTGACACCAACTTCCCAGCACTGGGATGTTAGAGCCCAACTTTTTTTTTTTTCACATGGGTGCTAGGGATCAAACTCAGGCTTCATGCTTGTACGTTACCCTCTGAACGACCTTCCCAGCCACTCAACCCTCCCTGTGCAATGACTCCTGAATATACTTCTCTCTATTCATTGGTGACACTGCTTGTCAACCCAACCTGTCCTATGTCCTCCCACCACTGACGAGCCTCTGGATTGGTGGCTTTCTCCAGTGAGACTTCCCCTTCTGTAACCCAACTTGTTCCCTTAATGCTGATACGATTTTTTCCAAATCAGAAACATGACTCTATCTAACCCTCCTTAAAACTGCCTTGTTCTCAGCCAATGAAAGGACCATTACCTTTAACATTTCACATGTGTCTAGGCACCTCCCTGAACCTGAACCCATGATGGCAGTGTGTGTTTGGTGACTTGAGGGTGGGAAAATGCATGCTGCCCCAAAGTAGCTTGACTTTAAATTGCATCTGAATTAAAAAAAAATCATAGCACTATTTATCTGCATTTAAAAATAGTGGGCTGCCAGGCGTGGTGGCCCACACCTTTAATCCTAGCACTTGGGAGTCAGAGGCAGGCAGATCTTTGTGAGTTCAAGGCCAACCTGGGCTACAAAGCGAATTCCAGGACAGCTGGAGCTACAGGGAGACCCTGTCTCCAAAAAAAAAGAAATAGTGGGCTATATATGCAATATTTATAATTCAGTGGAAAATTCTTAGTGTACTTAAGGATATAAGAATTCCTTTTCAGCCAGTCTGGTCGATAGAGTGAGTTCCAGGACAGCTGGGGCTATGGGGAGACCCTGTCTCAAAAATACCAAAAAAAAAAAAAAAAAAGATTCCTTTTCACTGACTTCTGTCTCAAGCTCTTCAGGGAACTCACAGACGACATGATTCTCTAGACTTAAACACGCAGTTATTTTTTTTAATTGTTTTTGTTTATTCTGGTTGGAGACTAGGGTCTACAATGGTGGTGCTGGTGGCTGGGAATTCACTAAGTAGATCAATCTGGCCTTGAAATTGCAGTGCAGGCTTGTACCATATCAAGTTCAAATTCTAAACTTTGTATGACAGAAAGCAGTCTTTTTAATTTTTTTTAATTTAATTTATATTTCTATGTTATGAATGTCTGGCCTGCCTGGAGGTTACTGTGATACCCATACGTGCAATGCCGGGGGGGTCGGAAGAGGGGCTCGGATGCCCCTGGAACTGGTTCTCCTGTAATTGGAGTTACAGATGTTCTCAGCCGCCATGTAGGGCTGGGGATCGTAACCCTTTTCCTCTTCAAGAGCAGTTCGGTTCTCTTAACCGTCTTAGGCCATCATTCCCCCAAGGTCCCCGACAAAGCATCCTTAACCTCTTAACTGCCAGCCTCTTCCCCTCCGGGCCCCTCCAAGCTCCAGATGAGGGGACTATGCTTTATCAGAGAACACTGGAGTCTTTAGACCTTTGAACGGCATTTGCTCTTAGCTCTTCCTAGCCCCATCTTGAATGTTGTCTCCCAAGGAGCCCAGCAGTCTACTACACTCCCTACAGGACCCAGTTGGCATTACAGTAAAACAAAAATCAGGGCCTTGTAAGTCAATATTTTTCTTCCCTTTTCAAAGCTTCTCAGGCAAAATACCTAGACTGTATTATCATCTTCATGTGGCATCTACTGAAATGGCTCCTGCGATTAGCAAGCACTTCATAAATGCTGGAGCTAACAGAAAATAAGGGATGGTTCTGAAGAGATTTGATCTCCTCTGGGTAGATGGGCTAATGGAAGTGGACCTGAGGGTTGTAGAAGGGAAAGACTGCATGTTTTTAATGGAGTTCTAGAAAAGGAACAAAAGAGGTGCCCGTGGAGACATCAAGGGGATGGGTCCCAGAGCTTGATGAGCCTCCTCATGCATCACAGAGGTTTTCTATTCTGTTTGCCATAGGGACGAGAGCTAGATCCGCTCCTCCTCCAGCTGTGGCTTGACCCTGGGCTCCTATGAAGGGGGCCTGACAGCCCGCATCCCCTGTGTAACACTGCCCTTAGTAAAGAGACTCAAAAAACAAAAAACTTGGGTACCGGGCTAACTGTGTGGGCTTAGCATTCAAAATGGAAGTAAAACCAGAAATAAATTATCAGTAAACCAGAGAAATTTGTACTTCGATAGAAAATTTGAGATCTTGTAAAAGACAGAAAAAGAAAAAAGAGAGAGCACTGTTGTTTGGCCGGGTCTTTCAATTTTTACTGGCAAGTGCCATCTACGCGTGTGCCTGCCACTTGCTTTTGCCACTCTTCAAAGAAATGAGACATAGTTTGTTAACCTCCAATAGTGACTGAAGACTCAGGCTCTCCAAGAATCCTCCAAATGCTTCAAGGCCAGATAGGGATAGATGAGAAACCCAGCTTTTGTGGAACTAAGCATCTAAGGGGATGTCAGCCTCAACAGAATAGATAGAACTGCCATTGTTTGAGACTACCTGGGCCGGTATGGGTGATCAATGGAGGCCAGTACAGGGGGATCAGCCAGGATGTTGCTTATGAATCATTTGTGGGACCAGAGAAGGAAAGACCCTAGTGTGGAGCACAAGGCAGGATTGATGGTTTTTGGGCTTGCCGAGGAGGAACTTCGAGAACTTCCTTAAGAGAAAAAAAGACAAAAAGTTAAAAAAACAAAAAAATCCCACAATTCTGATGAATGCTGTGTAATGGTATGTATAATATTTTTATATATATATATATATATATATATGTATATATGTGAAGCAATACAGGTTAGAGAGAACAACAACAAAAGAACTGAAAAAAAAACCTCTGGAAATACTCAGAAAAGGGACTCAGGTGGGGTGAGGGGCATGGAAAGGGAAGTGACTCTAGATTCGATTGAGAAATGATGTATGATTTATGGAAAAAGTTTAATAACAATAAAAAATAAATAATAAAAAAGAAATCTTTACAAGGAATGACATGAGGAACAATCTATACCTTTAAACCATTTTACTGTACATGTTTATCTCAGAAAAGAAAATTGTATCATATAGTAAAACAATGACTAAGATGGTAAAAAAAAAAAAAAAGAAGAGAGAAACTCCTTCCCAGTGGCAGGACCTAACTGGCAAAGGCTCTGCTCTGCAGCGGATGTCCTAGTTAGTACTGACAGGGGCTCTTTGATGGAGAAGAGGTGTATGCGGTGTCACCTGTGTCTGGGGAGGATGGAAGGAGCAGGTCAAAGCTCGTGTCCTAGCCAGATGCTGAGCCACCTGCGGCCTCACTCATTCAACTTTCTTCTTCAGGTAACAGCATAAACCTGCTTCTCTCCTCTGCTCAGAGCCCAGGGACTCAGGGCCTCAGAGGTGAAAAGGGGCGTGGCCTTCCAGTTCCATAATGTGTGATTTTAAATATTGAAATCTAAAGATTATAGTCCTACAAAAAGAAGTAGGGGCTGGAGAGATGGCCTAGCGGTTAAGAGCACCGACTGCTTTTGCAGAGGAGCTGGGTTCGATTCCCAGCACCCACATGGCAGCTGAGAACCGTCTTTAATTCCAGTTCCAGGGGAATCCGACACCCTCTTCTGACCTCCACTGCATTGCATGACATGGGTGCACAAACCTACATGCAGACAGTACATTCATACACATAAAAATAAATACATTAATTAATTAATTAAAAAAAAGAAGTCATGATGACTGTCACTAAGAAATAAGAAGAAATAGGGTGTTGGTAACACTTCTTGGTCCCCCCGTGCTCCTGTTGCTTCCAGAAGATTCCAGAATTTTGCATGCTGTGCTCTTCTTTATGGTTTTTCTGTATTCATAAACACGTAAATGACAGAGATGTTTACGCATTTGACATATAGAATCCAATCTGGGACTTGAATTTTCAGTCGACATTATGTTTGTGAGATTCATTTAAGCTAATGTGATTGATATGAATTCATTTTCACTATTCTATAGTATTTCATTATAAACATACATATACTGCTATTTTCCAGAAAGCAGATGCTTGGGTTGTTTCTAGTTAATGGCTAATATATGTAAAACTGCTATGAACATTTCCATACCGGCTTTTTTGTGTTTTTTTTCAATTTTCATGTTTTTATTGATGCTTTGTGTATTTCATACATCATTTTCCAATTCAGTTCAGGCATATTTCCCTTTCCCTTCCCCCCACCCACCCCACCCCATTCCAGATCATGCATTCTGCTATAACTGCCCTGCATCTTTCGCTCAGTTTTTTTTTTCATTTTTTAACAATAAGTGATAATTTATGAGTACAAGCATCCTTCATGTAAAACCAATTTGCAAGCAGTTGTGCCCAAACCCANAAAAAAAGAGAGAGATTTTTTTTTTTTTTTTTAATTTCGTTTTTATTGATGCTTTGTGTATTTCATACATCATTTTTCCAATTCAGTTTAGGCATATTTCCCTTTCCCTTCCCCCAACCCACCCCACCCCAAACCACCCCATCCCAGATCATGCGTTCTGCTATAACTGTCCCGTGCATTTTTCGCTCAGTTTTTTTTTTTCATTTTTTAACAATAAGTGATAATTTATGAGTACAAGCATCCTTCATGTAAAACCAATTTGCAAGCAGTTGTGCCCAAACCATACAGGCCATGGGTCCCACCATCCAGCAGGGGGGTTTGTATATTCAATCAAGTTGATCAAATGAGTGTCAGACTATATTGCTGTAGTTTCACCATTCCCCACCTCAATCGCAGCCCTTACTACTTCTACCATGCCCTCTTCTGCAGATTGTTCCCTAGGCTTAGAAAAGGGGCACAGTGGATGAGAAGCAAAACAGTCCTACTTTTTTTCTGGAGCTGTTGTCTTGGACTCTGGTCAATTCTGGCTGCTTCCTTTCATGGGCTGACCAGTTTGTCCAGGAATAACCTTTCCGATCCTACTAATGAAGCACATGCAATTAGATATATAGGTATTAAACAAGTACTAATGTTATGGCTATGGTATGGGGTTACTTTGGTATAGACACGATTTTTTTTTTTAGACACAGATGTTTGGATGGCCATACTGGCTTTTGTATGAGCAATTGTGTTCATAATCTCTCAGCTAAACACATCCAAATGGAATGTTGAATTTTAAGGTGAGATTTAATATAAGAAACCTCTGAATAATTTTCTAAATACTTATAACATTTTACACACACCCATACTGCCCCCCTCGGAATATTGAGTTTCAGTTGCTCCATATCCTTGCAAACACTTAGCATTGTCAGTCTTATTAATTTTAGCCATTCATCCAGGCATAGAGTATGTATCAAAGTCATTTTCCTAGCCGGCGTGGTGAATTTAATCCTAGCCCTTGGGAGGCAGAGGCAGGCAGATCTTTGTGAGTTCAAGGCCAGCCTGGTCTACAGAGTGAGTTCCAGGCAGCTGGGGTACAGGGGGAGACCCCGTCTCAAAAAGACAAAAAAAAAAGTCATTTTCCCTGATGACAATGTCAAGCATCTGTCTCACAATATTTATTTTTTATTCATATATCAGTTGTAGATGTTCAAGCAGGTGATTGTTCAAATTCTCCATGTCATTTTTTTCTTTCTATGTGTGTATGATGTATTTGTGACTGTGTATGTCTGTGAGTGTGGTGTTTGCACATGTGGGTGTGTGGATGCTTGGAGCACATGGTTGTGCATACACACAGGGGCCAGAGGTCATTGGGGACCTTATTCCCTTGGGACAGTGTCTTTCATTGAATCCAGAGCTAGGCTGGCGACCGGCAAGCCCTGTCTGGCCACAGTACTGCAGTTGCAGCCGTCCATGGGCACGTTTGGCTTTTGATATAGGTTCTGGGGATTTGAACTCAGGTCCTTTTGCTTGTCCAGCAAGCACTTCTCCCCACTGAGCCATCTCTCCAGCCTGAATTTGCCCATTTCATTAATTCCCATTTGGCTTCTTCTTTACTGAATTATAAGAACTCAACAATCTAGATACAAAGCATTTGTCAGATGCATGACTACAAATCTGTTCTTCTGGCTTGAGGCTTGCCTTTTTTCATTTTTTAAAATAGCACTTCATGGGGCCTGGGAGATGGCCTAGTGGTTAGAGCGCAGACTGCTCTTACAAAAGGACCCGGGCTCCATCCCCAGCACCCCACATGGCGGCTGAGAACAGCTGTAACTCCAATTCCAGGAGAACTCCAGTTCCACGGGGAATCTGACACCTCTTTCTGACGCTCCGAGGCATTGCACGACACAGGTGCACAGACCCTACAATGCAGACAGTACATCAACACACATAAACAAATAAAAATTCTAAAAAAATAGTTAAAAATAGCATTTCCATAAATATCAAAGAGGGCTGGAGAGATGGCCATAGCAGTTAAGGAGCACTTGACTGCTCTTGCAACGGACCCAGGTTCGATCCCAGCACACCCCACATGGCGGCTAAGAACGTCTTTAAACTGCCATTCCAGGGAAAATCCGACGCCCCTCATTCTGACCTCCGCAGCATTGCACGACACGGATGCACCAACCTACATGCAGACAGTATGTTCATACACATAAAAATAATAAATAAAATTTTAAAAAGATAAAAAAAATCTTTCAAAATAAAAATTTTTAAAAAAAAAAAACCCAATTTTTTTTTTTTTTTTTTTTTTTTCCCTTCCTATGCCAGGACATTTTCACCTTTTTTTTAGGTCACAAGATTTTTTTTTTTTTTTTTTTTTGTCTTTTTGAGACAGGGTCTCCCTGTAGCCCCAGCTGTCCTGGAACTCACTCTGTAGACCAGGCTGGCCTTGAACTCACAAAGATCCACCTGCCTCTGCCTCCCAAGTGCTAGGATTAAAGGCGTGTGCCACCACGCCCGGCAAGATTTTCTAGAAATCTTATACTTTCATCTTTTATATTTTAATACATGATCCTTTTCAAAGTAATGTAACTGGCCGGGTTCATTTTCCCATATGAACATCTGGTGAGAAAGTTATTGCTCCTCTGAGGAATTGTCCTGGCGTCATCACTTATGGTAGTACATTAAAGGACATGGCAAAGGAGCATTTTTAGGTTGCAATAGAATCCTGGATGTTAATATCCTGATTGACCAATAGGGAGATGGTCCTGGGTTATCTAGGTTGGACTAATACAATCACAAAGATCCTTAACAAACGCAGAGTAGAAGTTGGAGGTGGGGACCAGGGTAAACTCCTGTTGCAGGAACACAAGGACCTGAGTTCAGACCCCAGGATCCACATAAAATCTGTGTCTGCAACCTGGCACTGGAGTAGTGGAGACGGAGGATCCCCAGAGCTGCCAGGCCAACGAGACTAGCTAATTGGCAGGCATTAAGTTAGAGAGAGTTAGTGGAAGACCCACAACATTAACCTCTGCCCTCTGCATACACATGCATACGAGTACGTGTACACTTGCCCAGTCATATGTGTGCGTATGCAAACAAACATACACATAGGCTGCACATGCACAAATAAAGAAAAATGGAAGTTAGTGTGAGGCAGTGAGAAAAGCACTTCTGCACCATTGCTGAGCTTGAAGACGGAAGAGGGGGACACAGTCCCAAGCCAGGACGTGTGGTCAATGCTTACCAGTGAGGAAAGGTTGAGGGGGCAGATGTTCCCCTTAGAGCCTTCAGAAGGAATACAACCTTGCTGACCTCGACTTTAGCTGGGAAAAGCTGGCATTAGTGGAATTATAAAACAGTAAGTTTACATTGTTTAAGCCACCAAATTGCAGATAAAAAATTACTGTATCGATGGAAAGCTCAAACAGGTATACTTCAAATATGATAGGAATCTTGTGCCAGACTAGCACAATAAAGTGAGTGACATCATTGTTTCTTTTCCAGTGCTGGGAATTGAACCCAGGGTCCTGAGCAAGGTAGGCAATTCCACCGCTCAGCTCCATCCCCAGTTCTTAAGTGGTGTGATTTTTTTTTTTTCAGTTCCCCAGTGGGTACAGAAGCTGTCTTCATGCAATGTTGTCTATTGACTGTGCAATAGCATCATGTCTCCAAGACAATCGCACTTCTCTTATTTAAATACTTCGCTGTTAAGAAATGCTAAAAATTAGCTGGGCGTGGTGGCGCATGCCTTTAATCCTAGCACTTGGGAGGCAGAGGCAGGCGGATCTTTGTGAGTTCAAGGCCAGCCTGGTCTACAATGTGAGTTCCAGGACAGCTGGGACTACAGGGAGACCCTGTCTTGAAAAGACCAAAATAATAATAATAATAATAATAGGAGCTGGAGAGATGGCCTAGAGGTTAAGAGCACTGACTGCTCTTGCAGAGTACCCAGGTTTGATCCCCAGCACCCACATGGCGTCTGAGAACCGTCTGTAACTCCAATTCCAGGAGAACTCCAGTTCCAAGGGAATCCAAGACCCTCTTCTGACCTCGGCGGCATTGCATGACACGGGTGCACAAACCTACATGCAGACAGTACACGCATACACATACAAAAATAAATAAAATGTTTTTTTTAAAGTTTATAAAAAATAATATTAAGGGCTGGAGAGATGGCCTAGTGGTTAAGAGCACTGACTGCTCTTGCAGAGGATCTGGGTTCGATCCCCAGCACCCATATGGTGGCTGAGAACCGTCTTTTAGTCCAGTTCCAGGGGAATCCAACGCCCTCTTCTGACCTCCGTGGCATTGCACGACATGGGTGCACAAACGTACATGCAGACAGTACATTCATACACATACAAAAATAAAAATTTTTAAAAATTAAAAAAAAATTAATAAATAAAATTATTTAAAAAAATAAAAAGAGCCAGGTGTGGTGGTGCACGCCTTTAATCCTAGCACTCAGGAGGCAGAGGCAGGCGGATCTTTGTGAGTTCAAGGCCAGCCTGGTCTACAGAGAGGTTGAGTTCCAGGACAGCTGGCGGCCCTCCATGATCGAGACACCAGGTCTCCTGTTGTCTCGAAAGCAGAGCTCCTATCGTTAAAGACCCAACATGTATGATCACAGTGAACATAGACACAGAAACGAAGGCTAAACTACAGTATTGATTTACACGATAGACAACACTAAAAAATATAAAGTACNTTTTTTTTAATTTATTTCGGTATGTGTATCAATGTACTGTCTGCATGCAGGTTTGTGCACCCGTGTCGTGCAATGCCGCGGAGGTCAGAAGAGGGTCTCGGATTCCCCTGGAACTGGAGTTCTCCTGGAATTGGAGTTTCAGACGGCTCTCGGCCGCCATGTGGGTGCTGGGGATCGAACCCAGGTCCTCTGTAAGAGCGGTCGGCGCTCTTAACCGCTAGGCCATCTCTCCAGCCCTATTTACTATTATTTTTATATGTATGAATATAGTGTCTGCATGTAGGTTTGTGTGCCCGTGTCGTGCAATGCCGCAGAGATCAGAAGATGGTATGGATTCCCCTAGAACTGGAGTTACAGACGGTTCTCAGCCATCATGTGGGTGCTGGGGATCGAACCCGGGTCTTCTGCAAGAGCAGTCGGCGCTCTTAACAGCTAGGCCATCTCTCCAGCGCCTCCCCCACCCCAGAATCAACTTTCTTTTAAATTCCCATTAACATCACTGTTTTGACTTCCACTCACGATGCCCAGTGTTTAAAATGGTGCCAAGGATGGCAAACCCTTCCTAGAAGGTTTTCTGTGTATGCCGCTGGGGATCTATCAGAGAAATCATCCACCACACCAGCTGCAGCTTCACAAAATGTATTCCTTCAATAATAAGACTTGAAAGTCAGTATTTATCCTTGATCCATGGGGTCCACAATGGATATTGTGCCAGCAGGCATGAAAGCGATGTTAATCTCATTGCGTGTCTCCATCAGAGCTCTGGGATGGCCAGGTGCATGGTGGATGAGCAGTGATATTTCGAAATGAATCCTTTTTTGTTCTGATCAGTGGGTCTCAACTGGAGGCTTGAAATATTCAGTAACCAAGCTGCACATTGATATGCTATTATCCAAGATTTTTGTTCCATTTATAAAGCACAGGTGGGGCAGATTTAGTCTAATTCTAAAGGCTCCTACGTTTTTCCAGAATGGTAAATGAGCACTGACTCCAACTCAAAGTCACCAGCTATCACTAGTCCTTAGTAAGACAGTCTCTCTGAAACCTCGAGTCTACCAACGACTTTCTTTCTCTCTAGCCATGGAAGTACTAGATGTCTTCATACTTCACATAAGGCTGTTTTGTCTCAGCCAGGAAGCCGTTGATGAACCCAGCCACTTTCCTTGGAGATCTTAGCTACATCTGCAGAACTCGCTGTGTCTTCCACAGCGACACCTGCCTCCTTGGCTTGCACTTCCGGTGTTATTGGAGACTCCATCTTCCCTTATGGTCCCTGAAGTCACCATTGCTAGATTCAAACTCTTCTTCTGTGGGTTTTGTTTTCCTGTCAGGATTTCTAGAATTGAAGAGCGTTTCAGCCTTGCTCTGCATTAGGCTTGGTTTAAGGTACTGTTATTTTGGCTTTGATGACCTAACTATACAGATCACTAAAAAGTGCTCATCCCTAGATAGGACATCTGTATCATTCCTCCATGGCTGGAGGCTGGGGAAGGGTGCTGTAGAAAGCTGTCTTTTGACCCAACTTGGCTATCACACTCACCAAAGCTGTGCTTACTGGCAGAAGACCTATGCAAAATGGATGGGGGCGGCGGGGAGGAGGACTGTGAGGCCTCACCCCTCCACGAGCAGCTACTGGGAGTTAATGGTTTCTGGGGAAAAGGAGACAGTTTCTTCAATGGAGTAGCCACTGTTAAGTTGGCTCATCTGTGCTTATGCAGAGAGCCCAACCCTAACTAAATCCAGTGGGTCACACACAAAAGTCATGAAATAGTAGGAATACTAGTTGGAAAGAAATAAGGGTATTTAGTTGGAAAGAATAAAGATTTTAGAGGACTGGGGGAGGGACAGGAGTAGGTAACGGATGGTGAATAGGCTCAAAATACATTATGCACATGTATGAAATTGTCAAAAATTAATTAAGAATAAAATCTTTTATCAACAGTAGCCTGTCTTAGTACCTTCCCACCCACTAGAATGGCACTTCTCTCTCTTTTTTTAATTTATTTTTGTATGTGTATGAATGTACTGTCTGCATGTAGGTCTGTGCACCTGTGTCGTGCAATGCCTCGAAGGTCAGAAGAGGGTGTCGGATTCCCCTGGAACTGGAGTTAAAGAAGGTTCTTAGCTGCCATGTGGATGCTGGGGATCAAACCTGGGTCCTCTGCAAGAGCCGTCAGCACTCTTAACAGCTAGGCCATCTCTCCAGTCCCGGCACTTCTCTTTTAAGACTCTTCCTTTGCATTCACAGCTGGGATAGTTTGGCACACAAGGCCTGGCCTCCAGCCGGCCTTGTCTTCTGACTCGTCTTTACCGCTCAGGTAAATTATTTCTTAGTTTTGATTTGAAATAAAGAGCTGAGTAAAATGTCCTTTCCCTTGAACACTCAGAGCCATTGAACACTGATCAATGACTTTAGCTTTGGTATTGCTGTTTCAGAAAATAGGGTGGCCTGGGAAGGGAAACAGAGGCGCCTAGGTGGTCCTAGTGCAGTCAGAATACTCACCAGCCACCAATTAACTTTGGTATTTTATGCCGCATGGTTCACAGTGCTTCCAAAGCACCTCCAATAGTGACAACAGTGGGTATTGATCACAGATCCGTGTTGGATTATCAAAAGGTGACACAAATGAGCGTCTGCCATGGGCGAAAATGTGTACCTGTAGATTTGCTCAGTGCAGAGTTGAAACAAAACCATAGTTTGTAAAAATGACAACTTATGAACGTAATAAAATGCTATATGCCTGTTCAAGTACCTTTGTGGAAAGTCGTCTGGTCTCATGCACATGCCTTTATTTTTGTACAGTTCCAGGCATCTGCACGTCTATCCTTTCATGAATATGACATCGTCTTGTCACCTTCACATTCAGCTTTAGGTCAAACCCTTAAATCAGATGGTCAAAACCTCCCATTTTGTTTTTGTTTTTAAAAATAGTCTTTGTTGGGCTGGGGATAGTGGTGCACACTTTTAATCTCAGCACTCAGGAGGCAGAGACAGGTGGATCTCTTCAGATGAAGAAGATCAAGGCCAGCCTGGTCTACCTAGTGAATTGCAGGCCAGCTGGAGCTACGGGGAGACCCTGTCTCAAAAAAAAAAAAAAAAACAAACAAACAAACAAAAATGTCTTTGTTATTTCATAGCATGTTTCTTTTCTGTTCATTGTATGTTTGAGACAGAGTCTTACTTAGACCATGTTAGGGTGGAACTTGCTATGTAGGCAAGGCTGACCTTCAATTCCTGATCCTCTCTGGCCTTCACCTCCTGAATGTGTGGTAGAATTACAGGTGTGCGGCACCAGGCTTGGCTTATGATATGTTATTCCTTTGGAGTTACACTTGAATTTTGGAGTTACCTTTTCATTAATTAATTAATTGTATGAGTATACTGTCTGCATGTAGGTTGGTGCATCCCTGCAGTGCAATACTGCGGAGGTCAGAAGAGGGTATCAGAGTCCCCTGGAACTGGAGTTACAGACAGTTCTTAGCCACCACGTGGGTGCCGGGAATCGAACCCGGGTCCTTTGCAAGAGCAGTCGGTGCTCTTAACCTCTGAGCCATCTCTCCAGCCCCTGGAGTCACCCTTTCTACGTCTATATAGAAGCTACTAAGTCTTAGATTGGGAAAGCAGCAGCTCTATAGATCGATTTGGAGAAATTTGGTTGCAAAATATTGCATCCTGATTCCTAAATATGGTACACCCTCTTTTTTAGCTCTATTTTTTTGTACTTTTGTTTGCATGAATCTGGTACATGAAACTCATTGATTTTTACCTCAAAGTATTTCATGTTTTGTGATGTTATTGTAAGTAGGGTGGTTTTGATTATTCCAATTAAATATGGGCAGTTTGTAGAAGCTTTGTGTATGTTGCACACTGAACTTACCAAACCTGCTCATTGGCATGAGTGATATTTTTGGATATTGTTTGGGACTTTCTACATGGAGATCATGTCAACTTCTGCCTTTCCTATCTTGTCTTGTCCTTTTTGTGCTGCCTAGGACATCAAGTACACTGTTGAATAGAAAGTGCTGTGAGCAGGCGTCTTTGTCTTGCAATGAATTTAGGGGGCAAAGCATTTAGTCTTTCACCACTCAGAATAATGCTAGCTTTGGTTGTTTCTTTTTTAGATGCCCATTATCAGGTTGAGAAAGTTCCCTTTGATTCCTAGTTTGCCAAGGGATTAGCTCATGAATAGGTTTCAGATGCTTTTTCTGTCTCTATTGAAATGATCATGGGCTTTTTTTCTCCTTTGTTCCATTACTGTGCTGTGTTATATTGATTGATTTCTGAAGGTTAAACTAATATTGCCTTCTAAACTAGTCAGGGTGTGTTATCTTTTTGTATATTGCCTAATTCAATTTGCTAATATTTTGTTAAGGATTTTGTGGCTATGTTCACAAAGGAGAGTAGACTGTAGGTTGTTTTCCCTGTTGTGTTTTTGTTAGGTTGGGCACCATAGAAATTTAGAATTCACAAAATGATTTGGCAAGTATTTCCTCTGGTGGTGTTATCCAAAAGCTATTGTATGAAATCCGGTTTTTTCCCTTATTTTTCTTTAAATATTTTATAGAGTTTGCCAGCAAAGCTATCTGGGCCATGAGTTTTCTTCATGAGGAAGTTTTAAATTAAGAATTCAATTTTGAACTGGGGCTATGGCTCACTTAGTGAAGGGCTTATATACAGTAGGCAGCAACAGCCTCTCTGTCTTTCCTGACATTGGTTGTGTTTTGCTATTTCCTGATCAAATTCACTCACAGATTTATGAATTAAGTTACGTTTGTTTTCTTCCATCACAAGATTTTTCATTATGTTAATTTTCTCATTTTTTTTCCATTTCTGAGCTGCTTCTTTGTTATTTCTTTCCGTCTGCTTATTTCAGTCCTTAAATAGTTCCTTTTCCCTAGTTTCTTAAGGTGAAAGCCTGACTTTACCTTTCTCAAAACACTACCCTCACCTTCATCCCACAGGTTTTTTTTTTAATTTTTTTTATTAATTTTATTTATTTCCATATGTGTATGAATGTACTGTCTGCATGCAAGTTTGTGCACCCGTGTCGTGCAATGCCGCGGAGGTCAGAAGAGGGTGTCGGATTCCCCTGGAACTGGAGTTCTCCTGGAATTGGAGTTTCAGACGGTTCTCGGCCACCATATGGGTGCTGGGGATTGAACCTGGGTCCTCTGTAAGAGCGGTCGGCACTCTTAACCGCTAGGCCATCTCTCCAGCCCCCCATCCCACAGGTTTTAATATGTTTTGCTTTTGTTTGCATTTAATTCTAAACACTTTCCAAGTTCCCTTGTGATTTCCTCTTTGATATGAGTTAGAAAAGAAATGTTTGGTTCAGTTTCCAAACATCTAGGGATTTTTTTAAAGGTATATTTTTGTACTGAGTTCTAACTTAATTTCTCTGTATTTGAAAAACCATTCTTTCGAATTTCAGTTCTTTTAAATTTGTGCAGATTAATGATCCAGCCTTAGGCTGGTTCTAGTGAACTTGAGAAGACTGTGTGGTCTGCCAGTGTGGAGCAGTGTGCTATAAATGTCAGTTATTTTCAGTGTTTTGATAGGTCAAGTGTTCTGTACCCAGATTGAGTTTAACAGACTTTGTATTGAGTGTTAAGAAATGGCTGTGGCAATCTCCATTATCTCAGACAACTGTGAGTTTATCTATTTTCCCTGTGTCTTCTGTCAGACTTGGTTTATGCACTTTGTAGAGTTCTGTTTTTGTATATACATACTTAAGATGGTCGTATCTTGGGGGCTGGAGAGATGGCTCCATGGTTAAGAGCACTGACTGCTTTTGTAGAAGACCTGAGTTTGAGGGCTGGAGAAATGGCTCAGTGGTTAAGAGCACCAACTGCTCTTGCAGAGGACCCGGGTTCAATTCCTAGCACCCACATGGTGGCTAAGAACCATCTTAGGTCAGGCATGGTGGTACATGCCTTTAATCCTAGCACTCAGGAGCCAGAGGCAGGTGGATCTCTGTGAGTTCAAAGCCAGCTTTGTCTACAGAGTGAGTTCCAGGCCAGCTGAGAAAAAAAAAAAAAAAAAAAAATCTCAAAACAAAAAAAAAAAAAAAAAAAAAAAAAAAAGACCTGAGTTTGAATCCCAGCTCCACAACTCCAATTCCAGGGGATTCAACTCTCTTCTTTATTTTTTGCCTCTTTGAGACAGGTTCTCCCTGTAGACCAGGCTGGCCTTGAACTCACAGAAATCCACCTGCCTCTGCTCCCAGAGTGGTGGGATTAGAGGCGTGTGCCACCTTGCTCCCTCTTCCGTTCTCCCCAGGTTCTGAACAACCCAGGTGCACTTACATACATGTAAGCATAACACTGATACACATAAAATAAAAATAATGCTGGGCTTGGTGGCGCACGCCTTTAATCCTGGCACTTGGGAGGCAGAGGCAGGCGGATCTTTGTGAGTTCAAAGCCAGCCTGGTCTACAGAGTGAGCTCCAGGACAGCTGAGACTACAGGGAGACTCTGTCTCAAAAAGATAAAAAATAAATTAATTAATTAATAAACAATATCATACCTTTGATAATCAAAACTTTGATCTTTATGAAATGATCTTTATTCCTGCTATAATTGTACCCAGTTTTCTATGTTAATGTTTTTGTGGTATGTCTTTTCCTATTGTTTAACTGACCTGTGCCATGTTTAAATTGTGTTTCTTATACATACTGTACAGTTGAGTTTTGCTTTATAAATATGTGTCCTTTTTTTTTTTTTTGGTCTTTTCGAGACAGGGTCTTCCTGTAGCCCCAGCTGTCCTGGAACTCACTTTGTAGACCAGGCTGGCCTTGAACTCACAAAGATCTGCCTGCCTCTGCCTCCCAAGTGCTAGGATTAAAGTTGTGCGCCACCACGTCCGGCTGACAGTCTCTGTCTTAATTAGAGTGCTTACACTATACATAATGTAATTATCAGTATGGTGAGGTTTAAATTCACTACCTGGTAATTTGTTTTGTATTTATCCTATCTCTTTCCCTCTCCTCCTCTTTCTCCTTCTCTTCTTGACTTTGCAACACATGTATTTCTACATTCCCTTAGTTACTCTACTATCTATTCATCTTTGGTCTATACTTCTGTATTTGTAATATATTCCTCTGACTTATTAAAGCTGATGTAAGTTATTTATAGTGTTTGATCACTTTAGTCATGAGGTATGTTAAATCAGAGTGTAGATGACTTCAGATTGTTGGCAGAAATATTCACATTAAGGGAGATTCTGGTGATAGATTAGAAAGAAAAGAAGGGCCTTGTCGAGGAAGCTTTTGTTGTCTTAGAGAATACATCTCATGAATAGAATGTTCCTAGAAATATGAATGTTAAATATGCATCTGGTGGAGTTTCAGACAGAAGGAAGATATGTTATTAGAAGCTGGAGAAAAGGATCCTTGCTGAAAAACAGTGGTGGGTTTGGTTGAATTGTTTTTCTATGAGGTGGAAAGCCGATTTCTAATCAAAGTGCTACAGACATGGCCTGGTGTGTCCTTGCTAGGACAGGGGAGATAAATTGAAGTAGAATTTCGAAGTGAAAAACCAGCACTTGAAGCTTCGAAAGAATCTCAGCCTCTATAGACTGAGTGCGTGCTCTGTCTACTTGGCCATATCTGTGGTGGAACAACGAGATTCGGCATGTATTACATGACTTTTTTGTGGAAACGTAAACAATGTCTTTGGACTCCAGCCAGGACCCTGATGACAGACCAAAGTTATGAGTCCACCCAAGTCTAGCTTGGAGAAATGGCGGCATTCATTAGGCTTACTCACAGAAGCATGGGTGAGGGCTGACTTACAGAATGGGTGACCCCAAGTAGCCACTCATTCTAGCCTGGGTGACAATATCCTCATAGCTGTGTAGATGAACCACTCTCTTACCTTTATATACATTAGAACTTCCCAAGACCATGAGCAGCTGGGGTAGAATTACATCTAGCTGAGAGGGGTAAGGAGAGAGACAGTGGCTAGAATCTCAGGTCAGGGTCTAATGGATCTCCTCTTCCCTACCCCTTCTTTCAGAGGGAGTGGTCAACAGGCTTGATCTCAAGAATCTCTTTTGGTTAATCACAGCTGCTCTAGTTAAGATGGCAATGGCTATTATTCTTGGAGGACAGCATTTCCCAATACCATGTAACATAGATTCAACCAACCTTCTTCCCATTTTAAAAACCAGGCATGATTTGTGGTGAGAAAGGTGTGCAAGGAATCCCTTTGTGTGGTGGCAAATTTCATCGGAGGCCAGCAAAGCTCCGAAAACTTTTATAGCAGGAGAAACACCATTCATCTTGAGTGGAAAAAGGTAGAGATGGGCTAAAAGAAGGAAGAGCCACTGGTCCCAGACGCCATAGAGCTGTCACTGTCACAGGTCCAGTAGGTTCAGGCTCAGAGGGCATGACTCCTGCCCAGAACCAAGGGGACAGGCCTTCCATTCCTATTTCAGTGGTCCTAGAGTGCCAACTATAAAACCCAAAAGAACTGCTCTTGAGTCGTAAAATGTAATGGACATTTCCATACAGCATTTGGATCTGCTTGGGACCTGTCCACCTGTACCAGTTTGCAATGGACTCTAGCCTGTGGCTTTGTCAGTGGTATAGTTTAGAAACAGATAACAGGTTCACAGATGGAAAGGAAATGTTCCTCAGGATAAATCATACCCTAGTCACATCCATGTCTGATGTAGATGATATTTAGATGATATTTTAGATTTAGACTTGGTGCTGAAATGCCTTCAGACTTCTGGAGGTGTCTGGATTGGGGGTGATGTGTTTTGCTCATGACATAGATATGGGTTTGGGAGAGCTGGGTGATGGAATGTTGTCTGTTAACTTGTGTGACCTCCTGCTACCTGTCAGATATCTTGGTTGAAGTCCTAAAACCTAATAACTCACTGGGTGAACGTTAAGGCTGTTGTAGATGCAATTAGTAAGTGAGGGTGGGGTCTTATAGACTAGACTGGACTTTTCTCTTTTTTTGGTCTTTTTGAGACAGGGTCTCCCTGTAGCTCTGGCTGTCCTGGAACTCACTCTGTAGACCAGGCTGGCCTTGAACTCACAGAGATCCACCTGCCTCTGCCTCCAAAGTGCTAGGACTAAAGGTGTGCACCACCATGCCTGGCTTAGACTAGACTTCTGATTCAATGTGACCCACAGCTTTATAAGAAGTGGAAATTGGACGTAGGTTTGAATGCATGTGTTGCATTACCTTTCCTGGGGGTACTGCACACCCCTGACAGAGATGGCGGTGGCAGACCAAAGAAATGATTCTATTCAAATCCAGCTAGGTGGACTGATGAGCTTATTTAGCTAACTCACAGAACACAGATGACTCAGGCAGGTGCATCTTTGAAAGGCTATACACAAGCATGTGTGACACCATAGGAAAGCTTCATCACTACAGTTCCCTGTATAACTTCCAGGCAGCCACACCCCTAAGAGCGTCCTCTTCTTCGGAATTGATTACTGCTTGTGTAACCTCAAGGAGGGGCGCCTGAACCACTGAGTGCTGTTTCTTAGGGGTTTTCATGAGCCTGGTGGACCTCTCTTCTCCCTCGAAGATGGAGTATTTCAATCAGACATTTATCAGCTACACAATAAATAAAACACAATGTGGAGACGAAGGTGAAGGAACTGTAATGACTCTATCATGTTAAAGATGGCCACCAAACCACCAGAAGTTAGAAGAATGTAGCTCAGATCTTCCCTCCCAGTCTTCAGAAGCAGACAAGCCATGAGCTGAGTGTGGGGCTGCACCCCTGTAATCCCAGCAGCTGGGTAGCTGAGGCAGGATGCTGGCAAGGTCCGGGCCAACCTGGGATGCATAAAAGTAACCAAACTTGCTGCCACCTGACTTCAAACTTTCAGCCTCCAGACCTGTGGGGCTGTCCACTTCCATGGGTTCAACCCCCCAGTTTATGATAGTTGCTGTGGCAACCATAGCAATTAATTGACAGAAAATACCATAGAAGCTATAGCAAAGGATACAAAGTGAAACTGTCCTCCTATTTGCTCATCTGTGCCAAATTTTTGTTCATTATTATGCATCTTAAAAGTTTCATAATACATTGTTATTAATGTTTATTTTGGTAAGAAATTATGTTTTAAGGAAACGAACTTCATTGTTGACAGTCTTATATTGTAGGTACCTCATTGTGGATCTTTTTTTTTTTTTAATGTACTGTCTGCATGCAGGTCTTTGCACCCGTGTCATGCAATGCCGCAGAGGTCAGAAGAGGGCGTCGGATTACCCTGGAACTGGAGTTAAAGACAGCTCTCAGCTGCCATGTGGGTGCTGGGGATCAAACCCGGGTCCTCCGCAAGAGCAGTCAGTGCTAGACCATCTCTCCAGCCCCCTCATTGTGGATCATAAAACATATAATTGTCTGGGCTGGAAAGAGTGCTCAGTGGTTAAGAACACTGGTTGCTCTTGCAGAGGACCTGAATTTGATTCCCAGCACCCACCTGGTGGCTAACAGCCATCCATAACTCCAGTTCAGGGTAAATTTGATAACTTCTTCTGACCTCTGTGGGTATTGGACAACACAGTACACTTACCTACATGCAGGCAATAAACTCATATAGATAAAATAATTAATAAAATATAAAAACACATAATTGTGCAAAATAATGCATTTTATTGTAACATTTTCATATACGCATATAACCTAACATACCCAGTGCACTCGGTTATCCACGCTCCCCTTCTTGCTAACCCCTTTTCTCTTCTTTAATGGTTTCCATTGTTTTTATGTTCTTTATTTTTGTTTTAGATTCCACATATAAGAGAAAATGTACAAACCTTGTTTTTTTCACCCTGGTTCATTTCGCTTTATAGGATCCTCTCCATTTCCATGCATCTTCCTGAAAACAGCAGGATTTCATTCTTCTTTGGCTTTTTGTTTCTTTTTAGTGCTAGGGATCAAACCAACGACCTTGAATCTGTTAGGCAAGTGCTCTACCCCTGAGCCTTATTTCTTCATTTTATTTTATTTTAATTTTTGCCCTATTTCTTCTTAATAGCTGAATAGTACTTCTTTGTACTATTTTTAAATATATTTTGATATATTTTCCATATCCATTTATCTGTTGATGGGCACCTAGGGATATTCTATAACTTGATTATGGTGAATGGTGCATCAATAAACCTGGATGAACCAGCATCTCTATAGTATGGTGACTCTGATTCCCTTGTATGTTGTACCCAGGATGGATCATGTGGCAGTTCTACTTTTAGGCTTCTTAGGAACCTTCATACCCAGTTTCCTAGTGGCTGCATTCATTTTCATTCCCATCACCAGTGTGTAAGGATTCTCCCCTCCCTCCATCGTCACCATCGTGCATTCCTGATGGCATCTATTCTGACTCAGGTGAGAGCAGTCTATCTCTGATATTTTTGATATATTTGGATATATTTTCTGATGGCTAAAGATGCCGAACATTCTTCCATGTATTTTGAAGCCATTTGTCTTTCTTCTTTAGAAAAATGCTCACTTCATTTACCCATTTATTGGTTGCATTCTTTGGTTATTTGCCTTTTTGAGTTCTTTATATATTCTGGGTATGAACCTCCTGTCTGATGAATAGCTGGCCAAGGTTTTCTTGCATTCTTTAGGCTGTCTCTTCACTCTAGTAACTATTTCCTTTGCTGTGCAGAAGCTTTTGGATTTGGCTCACTCTGTCCCATTTGCCAATTCTTGTCATGATTTCCTGGGCTATGAATGCTCTCCTTGGAAAGTCCTTGTCTATGCTTATATACTGAAGTGTTTCCCTATGTTTTCCTGTAGCATTTTCAAAGCATTCGGTCTTATGCTTAAGGCTTTTGATCCTACTTGAGCTGATTTTCATACAGACAAGAGGTAGGGATCTCATTTCTGATCACCACATGTGTATTTACAGTTTTTCTAACACTGCTTGTTAGGAGGCTGTTTTTTCTCTAATGTATGTTTCTGGTGCCTTTGATGAAAATCAGATGACTGTGGGTGCATGGGTTCATTTCTGGGTTCTCCATTCTGTTCCACTGGTCTGTTTAATCATAGGCAGAATCTGTGGGATATAGTAAAAAAAAAGCAGTTCCAAGAAAGAAGTTAAAATTATTAAGTAGCTACATTAAAAACCAAGAGAGCCCCAAAGTAAATAATCCAATTGTTCCTCATTGTGTGTTTTTTATTAGCTTTTTAAAGAACTTTCTTTTGAAGGAGATAGTAGGAGACAAGCTCTATCAAGTGGGAAATGGGGACAGTGGGGGAACACTTTAACTGGGGAAGGAATAAGAAAGGCTACTCAGGAGGAGAAAGACAGGCAAATTATGCTTAGGTGGCACGAAAAAGCAAAGGAAAAGGTATTAGTTCATAAGACTACTGAAAAATACCATATATATAAATATATAAATTCATGTGTATAGCTGATGACTATATGACAAAACTCACGGTACTAGGTAAGAGAAACCTCCTTTTGAGTGGTTGGTCAGGGTATTCCAAAAGACTCCCAAGATCATACAGGTTATTGTCACAGCCTTTGTTTGGCTCCCAGAACTTGAAGGTAAAAGCTTATTGCAGAAGACATGATGAACTTTGGACACAGGACTTGGAACAATTGAGTTGGAACTGACCTGGAAGCCTCTTCCCTGAAGATTCCATGCAAGCTTCCAGGTGAGAAAAACAATCAACGATCCTACCCAACTGTAAAGCCTACAAAGTCCTGCAAATAATCCCTACTGGTACAATAGTGGCATTTTTATCTTGGGGTTAATCAACAGCTGTCTAACTGGACTTACAGCCCACTCAGTGAGAAAGAACTCATGCCTGTTACTATAAACATAGCCAAGAGATGGCCTAGTGGTTGAGAGCGCCGACCGCTCTTACAGAGGACCCGGGTTCGATCCCCAGCACCCACATGGCGGCTGAGAACCATCTGAATCTCCAATTCCAGGAGAACTCCAGCTCCACGGGAGTCCGAGACCCTCTTCTGATCTCCGCGGCGTTGCACGACACAGGTGCAAAGACTTGCATGCAGACAGTACATTCATACACATACAGAAATAAATAAAAATTAATAAAAAAAATAAAAAAAAAACAAAAACAAAAACAAATAAAACATAGCCAAGTACACATGGCTGGAGACATCACAGACCCTAAAGAGAAACCTACTTCTGCCATTTCCCTAGACCAATATCATGTCTTACTATATTCAAACTACACATCCTTATATTGAAAGGCATTTAAAAAATTTTTTTAAATTTATTTTGTATGTGTATGAATGTACTTTCTGCATACAGGTTTGTGCACCCGTGTCATGCAATGTAATGGAGGTCAGAATAGGGTGTCGGATTCCCCTGGAACTGGAGTTCTCCTGGAATTGGAGTTACAGACGGTTCTCAGCGGCCATGTGGGTGCTGGGTATCAAACCTGGGTCCTCTGCAAGAGCAGTCGGTGCTCTTAACTGCTAAGCCATCTCTCCAGCCCCCATATCCTTATATTTAGAGGCAAGTACACCTCTCACCACTCATCAAAGAAGCTTTTGTTATATGACAAAAATTTGAGACAGAATGGCAGCCAGGGAAGGAGTTAGAGGAGGACTCTAGGAAGGACGGAAATAACGCAAAGACTATATTCATGGAAGATAGTCACAAAAAGAAAAAATTTAAAAACACATATTGATTTTCAAATCAATATCATTTTAAAAACTTAACTCAAAAAAATTTAACTCAGCAGCTTTGCTATCCAGTGCATGTTTTGCATATAATCATTTGGAGTGTTGTCTATTGTGATATGATTTTAAAGTTTAAAGTAGTAAACTCAGTTATCCATGAAGACTTACATTTCTTTTTTTAATTTATTATTTTTTTATGTGTATGAGTGTACTGTCTGCATGTAGGTTGGTGTACCCATGTCATGCAATGCTGCGGAGGTCAGAAGAGGGCGTCGGATTCCCCTGGAACTGGAGCTAAAGATGGTTCTTAGCCGCTATGTGGGTGCTGGGAATCGAACCTGGGTCCTCTGCAAGAGCAGTTGGCACTCTTAACTGCTGAGCCATCTCTCCAGTCCCAAGACTTACATTTCTAAACTTAAATATATTGAAATAATCTGGGCAGCTTTTTCACATACTAGTCATTTTATCTTCACATCTGGCTAGTGAGTGACTTTTTACATCTGTTGTTTACTTTTCTATTAGGTTTTTCCATTTTTTCCCTTATTGATTTGTGGCAGTTCTGTGTATTTGCTGAATATGGGTCCTTTGAGACATTCCTTATTTATGGCTGCTTTCCCTTCACTATGGGCTCTCAAAATGAATAAAAGTCTTAATTTCAATGAAATCAAATTTATATTTTCCTTTGTGATATGCTCTTGAAGTCTTATTTAAACAATTCTTTCCTTCTCTCAAATCTTTTTTAAGTTTTATTTTATATGTATGAGTGTATTGCCTGCACATGTTTAAGTACATTTGTACAGTGCCCAAGGAGGTCAGAAGAAGGTGTCAGATCTCCTGGAACTGGAGTTACAGACAGTTGTTAGCTGCCATGTGTGGATACTGGGAAGCAAACCTAGGTTCTCTGCAATAGCAGCCAGTGCTCATAACTGCTGAGCCATCTCTCCAACCCATACTCTCAAATTTTTAATTTTTATTTTTTTTTTTTTTTTTTAAATTTTTTTTATTTTTTTTTTTTTTTTTAATTTTTTTTTTTTTTTTTATTTTTTTTTTTTATTATGATTTGAAGACAATATTGCAGTTTACTTTTCTGCTTTAAGACTCCTAGCTCTTCAAGGAACTCTGAAGGAGCCCGTCATCTGCTTCCCATTTATCAGCCATTGTGCTTGTTAAAATATCAAGTTTCCAAATATTTGTGGGTCCATTTCTGGGAACCCTAATTTCTTCCAGTGGACTTTTCTCATATGATTGTTTCCTCAATAAAACAACACTGTATTAATTGTTAGGATTTTGATTACAAACTTTGATAAAAATCTCTCATATGTTAATATTCTTCTATGGAAATTTCTTTCACTTTTTTCACATGAATTTTATAGCTTATTTGTCAGATTCCATCAAAAATCCCATTAAATTGTTATAGTATTTGCATTACATTGATATTACTGTAGATTTGTCTTCTCCAATCCACAAAAAAGTATATTTCTTTGCATATTTTTATAATAATTTTATCGACGTTTTGTGTATTTCAGACATCATTTCTCAGTTCCATTTAAACACATTCCCCCTTTCCTTCCCCCCACCCCACCCCAGATCATGCATTCTGCCATACATGTTTTTCATCTTTCTTTCAGTCTTTCCAAAGCTTTTTTCTGTAAAGGGCCATTGTTTTGGGCAGAATTTAACTATGTAATTTAGTCATATAATCTCCCATATCCTGCAGTTTGTTGGATTTATTTTACATTTTCCTTGTATTTTATTGTTGTGTTTGGAAATGCAATTGCACACACACACACACACACACACACACACATTTTTCCAAAAGCTTTGTTATGCTTATTCACATCATCTGCAAATCCTTTTGTCTAAGCTAATTTGCTATGTCAGAAACAACTTTAAAAAGGAAAGACTTATATTAGCTCCTGGATTCAGAGGGTTTCAGCCCATCATTGTGAGGAGGACAAGGAGGATTAGCTCAGCTCACGGCTGTGAACTGTGGCACAGAATGTTCACAGCATGGAGGACTGGGAAGCAGAGAGAAATAGCCACCTCAAGTATTCCTCAAAAATGACCACGGCACTCAAGAATAATGATAATTGTCCTTACTCTTCTATAATTTTTGTGATTTCTATTTTTTCTTGTATTATTTAACAGGCAGGGACTAGAATATAGTTTTGTTAGTAAAAATAAGCACACTCACCTAGTTCCTATTTTAAATAGAATTTAAGCAATTTTATGTTCTCTGCTGCAAAGTTGAAGCCTATGTCAGTTTAAGAACATTTCTTTCTATTTTCACTTATAATAATGTATTTAAAGTAAAATAATCATGGATGTTAGATTTTATTTAATATATTCCCTTATCTGAGATAATATGTGGTATTTCTTCTGTAATAGCTAATGAAGTAAATTACAATTATTTATATAGTAGTTCATCAATCATTGGCTAATATTTTGTTTACATTTTTGTACCAATGTTATGCATGAGATCAAAATATAATTTTATTTGATTTTGTTGCTCTTACTAAAGTTGGGTTTTCAGGTATACTAACCTCACAAAATGAGCTGGGGAGTGTTCTGTCCCTTTATAGCCTCTGAGAGAATTTGTGCCATTTTGGAATGTCTTGTTTATTAAATGTTTATTTTAATTCATAGGTTTGACTTCTTGAGCCTATATTTTCTTTTTTTTAATTTTTAAATTTTTTAAAATTATTTTTTTATGTGTATGAATATACCGTCTGCTTGTAGGTTGGTGCACCCGTGTCATGCAATGCCATGGAGGTCAGAAGAGGGTGTCGGATTCCCCTGGAACTGGAGTTAAAGATGGTTCTTAGCCACCACGTGGATGCTGGGAATCGAACCCAGGTCCTCTGCAAGAGTGGTCGGTGCTCTTAACCGCTGAGCCATCTCTCCAGCCCCATCGAGCCTATATTTTCTATATGGGACAATCTTAAAATACTGGCTGAGTTTTTTTGTTGGAACTGTTCATACTTTCAGTTTGTTTTGATATGTTTCAATGGTTTTAAAGGAATTTCTTCATGTTTTTAAGTATAGTATAATTTGTTGATAAAAGTTTTCATTAGTTTCTTGTTTTGTCTCATTTCTGTAGTGTGTTCTACTTACAAATCAAATGTTTTTAAATTTCTCTAAAAAAGCTTCCCAGATACCAGACAAGTGGTTCATTCTTTCTGTAGTATTACTTACCTGTGGCTTTGTTGGTCCTTTCTGCTGTAGTCACTCGGAATTTTAGTGACTTGTTCACATTCTTATTTTCTCCCCTTTGCTTTCTGTTCTTTGCTTTCAATTGCTGTAATAAAACACTGACCAAAACCAACTTGGGGAGGAAGGGGTTTATTTGGTTTACAGCACATTCCATCATCATGGGAAGCTAAGGTACGAACTCAGGGCAGGAACCTAGAGCACAGACCATGGAGGAACGCTGCTTACTGGCTTGCTTCGCTGGCCCATGCTCAGCTTGCTTTCTTGTACAATACAGGACCACCTGGCCAGGGGTGGCTCCACCCACAATGGGCCTATCCCTCTGATATCACTCAACAATCAAGAAAATGCCTCAGAGACATAGGCACAAGCCAGTCCAATGGAGAAAATTCCTCAGTTGAGGTTCCTGGTAACCAGCGGTGTCCAGTTGACACTAAAGCCGCCCAGCACACTGGCATTGGGTTTATTCCATTTCTTTCTATTTACAAACTGGAATAAACTTCGTTCATCAATTTGTAATCTTTTTTTATTTTTTAATTTTAAAAAGTTTTAAAAATTTATTTATTATTTTTCTCTATGTGTATGAATGTACTGTCTGCATGCAGGTCTGTGCACCCGTGTCGTGCAATGCCGAGGAGGTCAGAAGAGGGTGTCGGATTCCCCTGGAACTGGAGTTCTCCTGGAATTGGAGTTTCAGACAGTTCTCGGCCGCCATGTGGGTGCTGGGGATCGAACCCGGGTCTTCTGCAAGAGCCGTCGGTGCTCTTAACCACTAGGCCATCTCTCCAGCCCCAATTTGTAATCTTTATAAACACTAATATTTCAATCTGTACATTTCCCTATCAGTATCATTTAGCTGTATCCTACACTTTTGATATGTAATATTTCTTAATGTGGTTTGGTTTTAAGCACCTTCAAACTTACATTCTCCTTTTTGGCATAGGAGCTATTTAGAGATCTGATTTTTTAAATTCTCAAATGATTGTTTTTCTAGTTATTCATTTGTTATTGCTCTAATTTAATTAAATTACGATCATTAAATATAGTTAATGTTGGAGAGATTATTTGAAATGTGTCCAGACCGTGTTTAACATTTCTTATTAACACGAGAAAAACAGTTGCTCTCCTGTTGCTGCCACAGAGTTCACTTAGATGAAGATTTAAAATTTCACACTTAATGTGTGAGGCCCTGGGTTCAGCCTCTAGCAACATCCATACACATCCAGAGAGAGAGAGAGAGAGCACGCGAGAGCGAGAGCACGCGAGAGCGAGAGCTCCGTATTGTCTGCATCCCTACTGCTTTTTCTTTGTTTAGTATATTTATTGCTCTACTGTAAGAATGTTTTAAAACCTCATATTATGAAGTCAGGTTTATCACATTCTTCATACAGTTCTGTCTATTGTGTTATATTTATTTTGAAGTAATATCATTATATGCATGCAAGTTTAGAACTGTTAAATCTTAACAAATGAAACTTTTATCAATATGCAGTGACCCTTTTTAGCTCTGGTAATTCTTTGTGCTTTAAAGTCTACTTAATCAGATAAGAGCAATGGAGCCATGTCACCCTTCTTTTGTTTCGGGTCTAACTGGCATAACTTTTTTTTCAAATCCATGAGTTTAATCTTTCTATTTGATTCTGAA
Source organism: Rhizomys pruinosus (assembly GCA_009823505.1). Taxonomy (NCBI): domain Eukaryota; kingdom Metazoa; phylum Chordata; class Mammalia; order Rodentia; family Spalacidae; genus Rhizomys; species Rhizomys pruinosus. Next base: position 2,293,993 of record VZQC01012080.1, read on the forward strand.
TGCTTTCTATTTTATATACAACATAGAAATGGACCGTTTGGGGCTGGTGGATAGTAATGATGACACAGAGGTAATGGCACTTCTTGCCAAGCCTGACTACAGTCCCTGAAACCCACATGGTAGAAGAGGACTAAGTCTTGAAAGAGTCCTCTGGTCTCCACGCATACCATGGCATGTGTCGCCCCTCCACCCCCGCACAGTAAATAAATGTAAAAATCAAACAAACCCAGAAATGAATTGCTTTTTTTGAAAACCTTTCATTTTATTTATTTATTTTTTTATTTATTTCTGTATGTGTATGAATGTGCTGTCTGCATGCAAGTATGTGCACCCGTGTCGTGCAATGCCTCGGAAGTCAGAAGAGGGTGTCGGATTCCCCTGGAACTGGAGCTCTCCTGGAATTGGAGCCTCAGACGGTCCTCGGCCGCCATGTGGGTGCTGGGGATCGAACCCGGGTCCTCTGTAAGAGCGGTCGGCGCTCTTAACCACTAGGCCATCTCTCCAGCCCCGAGAACCTTTCATTTTAAATGGAGAATTTATTCGCCTTATATTTATTGAGATCATTGGTAAATTTGTAGGTTTTCTGACATTTTATTTTTTTGGTGTTACCTTTGCGTTTTGGTTTGGTTTGGTTTGGTTTTCGCCAACTCCATTCTACTTCTCTTGCCTTCTTTTAGACTGATTGATTTCTCCCTTAAATTAATTCACTGGGGGCTGGAGAGATAGCCTAGCGGTTAAGAGCGCCGACTGCTCTTGCAAAGGACCCAGGTTCGATCCCCAGCACCCACATGGCGGCCTAGGGCCGTCTGAGGCTCCAATTCCAGGAGAGCTCTGTAACTCCAATTCCAAGAGAACTCCAGTTCCAGGGGAATCCGACACTCTCTTCTGACCTCTGCGGCATCACATGACACGGGTGCACAGACCTACATGCAGACAGTACATTCATACACATAGAAAATAAATAAATAAATAATTTTTAAAAATTAATTCACTATCCTCAGATAGTATGGAAATTATATAACATATTTTTGTCATTTTAGTATATTCTTAGAGATGTTGTCTTTTTTATTTTAAAAATATTTTATTAGTTTTATTTTATGCGTATGACTTACTGTACTGCCTACATGTGTGTAAGTGCACCCATGTTGTGCAATGCCCATGGAAGTCGGAGGAGGTCAGATCCTATGGAACTGGAGTTATAGGTGGTTGCCAGACACCATGTGGGGGTTGGGACTCAAACCCAGGTCCTCTGTAAAAGCATTCAGTGTTCTTAACTGCTGAGCCATTTCTCTAGCCCTGAAATATTGTCTTTTTCACAGACAAAATAAAAAGTATATGATTTCCAGCCAAGTAATTCCAGGAATTATCTTCTTCCTGAATAAAGAATATTATTGCTCACTTTTAAAAATATTTCATGAGGCTGGAGAGAAGAGCGCCAACTGCTCTTGCAGAGGACCCGTGTTTGATTCCCAGCACCCACATGGCGGCTAAGAACCGTCTTTAACTCCAGTTCCAGAGGAATCCGACACCACATGGGTGCACAAACCTACATGCAGACAGTACATTCATATACACACAAAAAGCAAATAAAATAAAAATATTTCTAGGTAGATTTATTATTTGTATAGTCATTATCTATTTGAATTTACCTATGTGATAATATACCTTTTTTAATTCTGTAAAATTCCAAGTTACGTCTAGTTAGTTAGATGTAAAATGTCTTCCATAGGTTCCCATAGTTGGTCTACCTGGTCCCCATCTGGTAGTGCTGTTTTATGAAGTCGTGGTACCCTAAGGATATGGGGGCTGGGGGAAGATGTGGGCACTGGGGGTTGGGCCTTGAGGGCTGCAGCCTGGCCTGCACTTTCTGTCCTGTCCCTGTGAGCAAGCAGCTTCCTACTTCTGTCTCCATCCCCTCCCTGTCCTAATGGACTCCATGCTCCAACTCTGAGTCAAAATAAATGTTTCTTCTCTTAAGTTCCTGTCAATTGTTTGTTCATAACAAGAAAAATAAATTGCACACCATGTTTTCGGATGCTGCCTCTCCTCTATTCTATCTATATTGAAGGATAGCCGAAAGGGAAGAAAAACTTACAGAAACAACTACATGGGGCTGGAGAGATGGCCTAGCGGTTAAGAGCACTGACTGCTCTTGCAGAGGACCCAGGTTCGATCCCTAACACCCACATGGCGGCTGAGAACCGTCTTTGACTCCAGTCTCAGAGGAATCTGACGCCCTCTTCTGACCTCCGTGGCATTGCACGACATGGGTGCACAAACCTACATGCAGACAGTACATTCATACACATAAAAAATAAATAAAATTTTAAAAAAGAAACAACTACAGTATCTAAGCAGGGTCTCCCATTGGCTGTGCAAAACCTATAATTAACAGTCAGTCACCACTAAGGTTAAAGGGCATGGTAACCCACACCTTTAATCCCGGGACTCAGGAGGCAGGGGCAGACAATGCTCTATCAGTTTGACACTGGCCTGGCTTATGGAGCAAGTTCCAGGGTATTCAGGGCAAGAACACAGTGAGAACCTGTGTTCTTGAGAAAGGAAGCATTGGGAGAGGGGCAGGCTCAATGCTGTAACAGCTAACTTCAAGCTGAGTAGTCAGAGAGACAACTGGGGAGAACTGCTCTGAGGAAAGCTGCCCAGACCTCGAACTTGCCTGTCCCTGTCCTTTGAGTCTCAGCCGGGTATGTCCCATAGATTTTCCAACCTAAGACAGCCTGAGTAGCTTTCAGCTTTCAAAATAAAGAGTGCTGGGCTGGAGAGATGGCCTAGCGGTTGAGAGCGCCGACTGCTCTTGCAGAGGACTCGGATTCGATCCCCAGCACCCACATGGTGGCTGAGAACCATCTTTAACTCCAGTCCCAGAGGAATCTGACGCCCTCTTCTGACCTCCGTGGCATTGCACGACATGGGTGCACAAACCTACATGCAGACAGTACATTCATACACATATAAAATAAATAAATAAATAATTTTAAAAAATTAATTCACTATCCTCAGATAGTATGGAAATTATATAACATATTTTTGTCATTTTAGTATATTCTTAGAGATGTTGTCTTTTTTATTTTAAAAATATTTTATTAGTTTTATTTTATGTGTATGACTTACTGTACTGCCTACATGTGTGTAAGTGCACCCATGTTGTGCAATGCCCATGGAAGTCGGAGGAGGTCAGATCCTATGGAACTGGAGTTATAGGTGGTTGCCAGACACCATGTGGGGGCTGGGACTCAAACCCAGGTCCTCTGTAAAAGCATTCAGTGTTCTTAACTGCTGAGCCATCTCTCTAGCCCTGAAATATTGTCTTTTTCACAGACAAAATAAAAAGTATACGATTTCCAGCCAAGTAATTCCAGGAATTATCTTCTTCCTGAATAAAGAATATTATTGCTCACTTTTAAAAATATTTCATGAGCCTGGAGAGAAGAGCGCCAACTGCTCTTGCAGAGGACTCGGATTCGATCCCCAGCACCCACATGATGGCTGAGAACTAATTTGTAACTCTAATTCCAGGTGAACTCCAGTTCCAGGGGAATCCCACACCCTCTTCTGACCTCCGCTGCATTGCATGACATGGATGCACAGACCTACATGCAGACAGAATATTCATACACATAAAATAAATAAAATTTTAAAATATTTAAAAAATAAAGAGTGCTGATTAAAATGCTTGAGCCTTACTTTGTACATCTGTGAGATGGGACATCTCACTATGAATCTCCTAAAGCAAAGTACAATGGTAAGAAACAATACAGATAAATACCTTCCTAGCCTCACACAAAACTAACACATCCATAGGAAGCCAGGTCATAGGGTACGGTGTTCAAAGGCAATAGCGTATTTTATTTTCTTAAAACAGAGAGAACTCTCATCCTAGTTTTCCGGTATTCCTTTGAGAGATTATTCACTCCCGATATTGTTGAGCTAGCTTCCTTGCTGTATAATTATTGCACTATTGAGTTTTAGTATTTTGTGAGACTGTAAGTGAATGGGATTTTTAAAGGGAGCTGACATTTATTGAATATTTTACATTGTGCAGTCTCTTTATTATACACACGACCTCATTATTTCATCTACATAGCAGCCACAACAATACTGACTGACTATCCTTAGTCACTAATGGGGAAACTGAGGCTCAGAGATCTAATATGACGTGGAGCCAAGATTTGATCCAGGTCTATTTAACCAAAACATCATATTCTTTCAACCACATCTGTACTTAGGTGTAAACAATGAAGGCTAATGCAGATGAGACATTAAGAACGTTCCAGAAATGAATGGTATCAAAACCCTCTAGTCAGAATGTAGTTTTCAAATAGGTATCAGTACCACATGATTTTCTTGTCGTTCTCAGCTCCTTGGGGAGTCAGAATGGTAACCAGGTACCACACAGGCCACAGAAAGGGAAAGTGGAGTGAGGAGGGGAAGAGAGATTCATGTTCTAGAGGAGGCGTGGCATCTCTCAATTGGGGGTTCTGTTTTGATCTTGGCTTAGTTACAGGCATCGGCTCAGTGAAGCTCTTTCTTGCATCATTTGATGCTTTGGGGCTCATGAATACAGACTTAGGGAGAAAACGGAGGCCATGTTTGTTGTGTTTCTTGTGATGGTGTCTATGGACATTGTCTTTTGAGGGCATGCTTCCTGGAGGAGAAAGAAAATTTATGGTTGTTTGAAATGTGACAGGGCTTCCAAATGGGCATGAAATCAGTCACAGAAGCTGTGTGATTCGGCCCTGGCTCCTCCCCCCCACCCCTGGCCCCTGAGCTGTGATGAGAGTGAAAGGTGCAAATTCTTCATCATGATGCAAAACAAACCTAGCTCTCTCAGGAAGGCACATGCTCGTCCTTCTGTGCCGTCCTCATCACACCTGGATTCTTCTCTCTCTTTCTATGTCCTAAGAGTCAGGCCTGGGGGGCTGGAGAGATAGCCTAGCAGTTAAGAGCACCAACTGCTCTTGCAGAGGACCCGGGTTCGATCCCCAGCACCCACATGGCGGCTGAGAACCGTCTGTAACTCCAATTCCAGAAGAACTCCAGTTCCAGGGAAATCCGACACCCTCTTCTGATCTCCACGGCATTTCACGACATGGGTACACAAACCTACATGCAGACAGTACATTCATGCACATAGAAAATAAAAAAATAAAAAAATAAAAAATAAAAAAGGTTATAAAATGTCCACTCTTGAAAACAACATAAAATATATTTAAAAAAAAAAAAAAAAAGAGTCAGGCCTAGAGAGGAACTTCTAGGCTAGAAGACAGGTGCCAAGGTGCACACCAGTGGCAACCAGGGCTGACCTGTTCAGGATTCTGAACTTTCATTGTGAGACACAGTACATTGATGGGATGGAGGAAAGAGGGAGCAGGTTCTCAGAGTCTATCTGGTCCCGGCCTTGTCCCAAGCAGACCTGAATTTGGATGTCATCTGAGCTTTCCCTTTACAAGAAAAGCATCCTTCCCCTTAGTCCCTTTTACCCCTCAGAATCTAGCATGGTGACTTCCTGGAAGGACCCACACTGAAGGCTTTAAGAAACTGATCAACAGCCCTTGGGGCTGAGGCAGTTCCTACGGCACTACTTCCATGAGCCCCCGGCACCAGGGGCAGGAGGAAAGGCCGGGGCCCAAGCTTCCACATCTGCTGTTCCTTCTGCAAATAACGATAGACTCAGAGAGAGCGATTTACTTGTGTTCCCATGACCATTAGACCAAATGAAGAGCTCCCTCATCTGAACAGAATGGATTGCCCGAGTTAATCCCAGGGTCTGTCTGGGGTAAGCGAAGCATGGGAATAAAGTCATATGGAAAAGTTGCTGCTGGGAAATAGACTGGGTCCAAGCACAGATGAGCAAAGTGTAAAATAACAACCTAGAAAAAGGTCCCCATATGCGGAACCCTGCAGTTAAATCCCAATCAGGCTCAAGACACTTTATTTCAGTCCTCACCATGCCTGGCCACATGTTTATATTTTCTGCTCTTTTTTTTCTAAGTTATTACTTAGGGAAAGGATTTCTGCTGTGATAAGCCAGACGAACTGCCCGATGTCTGCCTCTTTCTTATTCTACTAGTAGGAAGAGTGTGACTCCTTCACTGATTAATTCTCCCAGAGACTCCAGACCCTGCTGTACCCCAGCTCAGGGGACAGGGCAGTGACAAAGCAGGTTCTGCTTCATGGAGTCTTTACTTCTCTAGAATCTTCAGATAGGTTTCTTTTTTAAAGTTTCATTGCTCGATATGCCCAGCAAGGCAGCACCCCAAAGCCCTAGCCTACCCCAAGTCTCCAAGATTCCTGCCTACCAAGTTCCTCTCCTGGGTATCCCCTTATTAGATTTTGACAATAGCTCTGTGTGAGGAAGGGCACTGAAACTCAGAGCCTAGCGGTTTCTTTGTGAAGGCATATGAAGGCCCTCACAATTCTTCCATCTTCCCTTGTGTGTCCCCTGTGCTTGGTTGGGAGGCAAAGTCTCTGTGGACTCCCCAGCACACTTCTGAAAGAATTCCTTCTTAAATCTTGTCATAGTTAAACTCTGAGAACATTATGCTAAGGGAAGGAAGCCAGTCACAGAAGGACAAATATTGTATAATTCTATGTGCTTGAGGTACAGTATTCAAATCCACAGAAACAGAAAGTTTAGATGGTTTCCAAGGGTAAGAGGAGTAGGGGAACGAGGGGGTACAGGAGGCGTTGTTCAATGAGTGTAAAGTTCAGTTATATAAGATGAAGTTCTAGAGCATAACATTGTGATCACAGCTACCAATTCAATCCTACAGGACTAGTACACAAAGACTTCTAAAGGGGGAAGACCTCATATTCTCTCAGGTAACAGCAATTACAATAGTAATAATAGTAAAATAAATCTTTGTTTCCTTTCCTGAGCTACAAGTGTGGCCAAGTATTCTGGGCAAGGAGGGAAAGAGGGAAGGACCTGTCAGTTTCTCCCATATATTTTCAAGTGAGGTTGCTCATTCAATCAACAAGTGTTACTGAACATAGACTCTGAGCCAGTGACCTTTGAGGTAACAAAGTCACAGCAGCATATTTTATAGATAAGATGTCTGCCTCCATAGGGACTAGATTCGGGGTGCGGCGGGGGGAGGGACAGCAACAAATAAGCAAGTAAATATCCAAGAAAAATCTTTTGGAGCAAGGAATGTTTCTGGAGGAAACCGATAGAGTTCTAGGAGAGGAGTTTGGGCCTGGGCTTTAGACATGGTGGCTCCAGAAGGGGGTTATATTTTAATTAAGATCTGGGGGTGACAGTAAACTGACCACATAAGAAATGAGGAGATGAAGGCATTCCATACAGAGAGAACTGCAAACACAAAAACTGGGATGATAGAGAGTCTTCCTGTGTCCAAGGACCAGAATGGTGGCCAACTTGAAAGGGACGTATGAGAGAGGACAGAGTTCAGGATGGGATTGGAGAGGTGAGGTAGGCAGGGGTCAGTACAGCTCAGCCTCTATGATGAGCTACACATGCTGAGTGATAAGTGAGGAAGGACCTTACCTAAGGGGCCAAGGATGAAACACAGGCCACCCATCCTTTCTGCTTTAACAATGGTCACTCCAGGGACTGGAGAGAAGGCTCAGAGGTTATGAGCACTGGTCGCTCTTGCAGAGGACCTAGGCTTGCTTCTCAGCACCCATGTGACCGCTAACAACCATCCATAACTCCATTTCCAGGGGATCTGACATCCTCTTCTGACCTCCTCAGGCATTGTATGACACGGGTGCACTTACACACATGCAGGCAATACACTCATGCACATTAAATAATAATAATAATAAACAAAATGGTCACTCCAGCTGAAGCATGAAGAAGGGATTGTAGGGAAAGAAGAAGCCAAAAGGAGACTCTGAAAGCTGCTGGGAGGTTGTGCTAACAAAACGCCAGTGCAGATAAAGGCAAGAGATACCTGAGCTCAATTTTGGAGGTAAAAACCTATCAGACCTGATGGTGGTTCAGAGATACAAGGTGAGAAAACAAGGCTTCTTTTGCGCTTAGGCCTGAGCAACACAAAATGTACAACCTGTTTTGATGTCCTTAGAAAGTTCTGAGAATGGATCTGAGGCTCGTGAGGAGCAAAGTAGAAATCAAGAACTGCAGATTGCATAGCCGAGTGGGGCTGGTTGGATTTGTACCTGAAGTTCAATGAAAGGATTTCAAAGCAGCGAGGTGTGTCATGTTGGAGACAAGCGACAGGGATGGAAGCGGCAAGGGGCTGTAGCAAACCTACTTTCCCAGGAACAAGGAGATTTATTTAAGAAAAGGTAGAGTCAGAAAATAAATTCTTATTTTTTTCAGATGGCATTTTCTTTTATTTTTTAAATTACTTTTATTATTATTTTTTACGTGTATGAATCTGCATGCAGGTTTGTGCACCCGTGACATGCAATGCGGCGGAGGTCAGAAGAGGGCATCGGATTCCCCTGGAACTGAAGTTAAAGGTGGTTCTCAGCCACCATGTGGATGCTGGGGATCGAACCTGGGTCCTCTGCAAGAGCAGTCAGCGTTCTTAACCACTAGGACATCTCTCCAGCCTGTCGTTTTCTTTTCTTGAATTAGTCACCATCTTCCCACACCTTAGGAAGCTGTTCTTCCTGAAAATGCAGTGGAGTTATGAAGACAGACAGGACTCTAGAGCCTGGCTCTCCATTAGCCCCGAACTTCCATGTTACTAGGATGACTCTATTATCCGGAAGTTGTAAGACTTCCAGATGCCAGAGCAGGTTAAAGTGATGTTAACGGGAGACGCACAGTGTTGCTTCCCAAGCTGATCCATCACTATTGTGACCTACCGCGTGTGTGTAGGAAGAACACTGAATACTTCTGGGCACCATCCTCCAGTTGCATGTGGGTACATTACAGTTAACATGAGCAACCCGATGGTCAAACCCAGGAACTAGCAAACCACACTCCCAGGGTGAAAAGCATCTGCCTCCTGGTTTTGTAAGTCAAGGTCTATGCACACAGCCGCTCCCAGCATCCAATACCTGCAACTGCTCTCAAGTAGCAGGGTCAAGTCACTGTGACAGGAACCATTTGGCTCTCAAAGCTGAAAGCAGTTATGGTGTCCTGTGGAAAATAAGTTTATCTGATTCCTGGTCCATCCAGGTAGGAAGTGTGCCTGAGGTTTCCTTCTCTCTCTCTCTCTCTCTAAAGCCAATTTTTATTGAAGCTTTGTGCATTTCATACAAAATTTCCCAATCAAATCTAGACCCTTTCCTCCTTCCTTCTGCCCTCCCACCCCACCAGAGCTCATGCATACTGCCAAACATGTTTTTCATCTTTTTCTCAATCTTTTAAAAATTTTCAATGCAGAAGTTTACTGTTTCAGGCAGAAGTTCTCCGTTTCACACCTTAAGAAGTGTTCAACATCACTAATCATTAGGAAATGCAAATCAAAACCACTTTAAGATATCATCTTACTCCAATAAGACTGGCTAGGATCGCTGGGTGTGGTGGCGCACGCCTTTAATCCTAGCACTTGGGAGGCAGAGACAGGCGGATCTTTGTGAGTTCAAGGCCAGCCTGGTCTACAAGGTGAGTTCCAGGACAGTTGGGGCTACGGGGAGACCCTGTCTTGAAAAGACCAAAAAAAAAAAGGATCAAGAAAACAAATGATACCAAGTGCTGGAGAGGTTGTGGGGAAAGGGGAACACTCATCAACTGCTGGTGGGAATGTAAACTCGTACAGGCCACTATGGAAAGCAGTGTGGAGAAAGAACCCTTGGAGACTTGGAATGAACTTCCACCAACCCAGCCATACACTCCTGGGCATGTACCCTCAAGACTCACCCCAACCACAGAGATACATGCACGGCCATGTTTATTTCAGCTCTTCTTCACAATAGCAAGGAGCTGGAACCAACCCAAATGCCCCTCAACTGATGAGTGAATAAGAGAAAATGTGGTACAACTACACAGTGGAGTTTATGCAGCAGTAAAAAGATAACATCATGAGCTTGCAGGAAAATGGCTGGAGCTAGAGAACATCATGCTGAGTGGAAGTAACACAGTCCAGAAAAACAAAGGACGAATGGTTCCCTCATCTGATGGATGCTAGTGCCATATTACCTAGTAGTAAGTATTCTTTGTGCAGACGGCCCCTTGAGCTTTTGTCCAAAGCAGTTGGGAGTGATGCATATTGGAAAAACAACAACAACAACAACAGAAAGGACTGCATCAAAGAACTGACTGAAGCAGTGAACTTCTGCTCAAAACAGTCAACTTCCACAATGGGGAATATTGAGAAAGACTGAGAAAGAGAATGAAAAGCATGTTGGCAGAATGATGAGCCTGTGGGGTGGGGGGATGGAGGGTAAACGGGTCTAGATTTGATAAAAAAATATAAAAAAGACTTCTATATTTAAAAAATTACATATAGGGGGCTGGAGAGGATGGCCTTGTGTTAAGAGTCGACCTCTCTTGGCCTTCCACTTCCGCTCTTACAGATGGACCCGGGTTCGATCCCCAGCACCCACATGGCGGCCCGAGAGCCGTCTAAAACTCCCAATCCAGGAGAACTCATCAGCTCCAGGGAATCCGAGACCCACTTCTGACCTCAGCTGCGGCAATTGCACGGACATGGGTGCACAGACCTATCATGCAGACAGAACATTGATACACCATACATGAATAATAATAAAACATAAAAAAAAAAATTAAAAAAAAAATACATATAAAGGAAAATAATATGTCCCCACCTAAAAAAAAGTTCTCTGTTTCAGTCAGTTCTTGACCCAGTCATTTTGTTGTTGTTCCTCAATTTGCACACTCCAAATAGCTATATGCATGCCACACATATATAGATTATGTGTCATAGATTAGCATCTTCGCTATGATTTCTTTTTTACATTAAATTTTATTTATTCTGAGTATGAAATGTACTTCTGCATGCAAGTTGTGCACCCGTTCGTGCAATGCCAGGAGGTCAGAAGAGGGTGTCGGACTCCCCTGGAACTGGAGTTCTCTGAAATTGGGGAGTTTCAAACCGCCATGTGGTGCTGGGGATCGAACCCGTCTGTAAGACACTGCTCTTAACCACTAGGCCATCTTCCAGCCCAAATTTCTTTATTTTATTGTTTTTTGTTATTAGGCTGAAAAGATTAGTTTCCTTGAGGAGTGTTTGAAGGCTCCTCTTGGAAGCAAACAACCGCCAGTTCTGCCTTGTGCTACACTGGGGTCTTCCCTTCTTTGGTCACCAAATGAGGTCCTTCTCTCTTGTTGCGGGCATCTGCCCTGGTTTGAACATGGTCTTCTCTCTACAGGTCATGTGCTTGTACCCCTTGGCTCGAGCTGGTGGCGCTGTCTCAGAAAGCTGTGGAGCCCTTAGGAGTCTTGGTAGAGGAAGTGAGCCAAAGGGGAGTGCATGGCGGGCCTTAAGGTTTTACAGCCCAGCCAACCCTACTTCCTGTCCACTCTCTGCTTCCTGTCCTGCTAAGATGTGAGGTGAGGACTCCCAGAGGCACACATCTTCCATCGTGGAGCCACCTGTCACCATGCTATCCAACCATGATGGACTTCATCCCCTCACTGTGATGCTGTGAGCTGGAAGAAACCCTTCACTGCTTAAGTTGCATTTGTGTGTGTGTGTGTGTGTGTGTGTGTGTGTGTGTGTGTCTTGTGTGTCTGTGTGTATTTTGTTAAGGAGAAAGGTGACTAATATAGCATCATAGGACAAACAAATTCTTGTTCTCTCTGTAGACATTAGGTTGTAGGAATAATCCTAAGAAAATTCCAGATAAGTCATCTCAGGAACAACTCCACAGCCAGGTGACCTAGAGACTGGCAGGTAGTTTGGGAAATAGAAGATTCTACTTCACCACCAAGTCATTCGGAACTACCAGAAATCCCCTTCTGCCTGAAGGTGACAGGACACAATGTCACCCACCTTCTCCTTGGGTCACTGTTTCCATTCCTACCTGCTGCCTGATCTCTGTCTCATGTTAACATGTCCGGTAGAGAACTTGGTTCTTATGTATTTTAAAAGATTCGTTACTTTCATTTTTCTAAGTATGTGTCTCTGTGTGGGATTATGCATGTGAATGCAGAGGCCAGAGAAGGCTGGACAAGGGTGTCAGAACCCCTGGAGCTGGAGTTACAGGCAGTTGTGAACCCCCAGACATCGGTACTGGGAACCAAACTTAGGTCCTCTGCAAGAGCAGCTCACATGCTTAATTGCTAAGCATCTCTCCAGCCCTAGCTCTTCTGCTTAGCACTGTTCTCTGGCTGGACTAAAGCCCAGGTCACTAGGGCACCTATAGCTTGACCATCCCCAGCCAGGCGCTTACCTGAGGCCCATCTGCTGGGATCTTGCAGGGGAAGTCACATCATACCACCTACACATATCTCTGGATAGACTCCATCATAAGGGAGGGGTTCCAATGCTGGTTCAGAGGCTGGACCGGCTCTGTGTTTTGATGAATATGACATGGCATCGTTTCCTTCTGGAAGCAGCTTAGCACACCCCACATTGAGAGGCAGGATCAGCAAGGCCTGGCTACAGGTACCTGCCCCACAGACCCCCGCTATAGCCCCCCACCCCCGGTGGAATGTTTCTCACTAGGACGTGGGGTAGAACTGGATAAGCAGGAAAGTGTGCTGTACGTGTTGTTTGGAGATTGTCTGCTACCCTGACGCTTTTTCTCAGGAGAGCATTGCGTTCCCCAGTCTCACTCCCTATCTCAGCTTTCCCGGAAGGTTCACAAGCTATTCAGAGCTCTGCCTTCTCCAGTCCTCAATCCTCAGCAAGGCATGAAAAATTCAGTCCTTCGTCTCATTTAAAATTTCCAGATGTTGGATGTTGGGCAAGGGATGCACGGTGCTGACGGATGGCACATTTTTTAACTTCCACTGGCGTGTCTGACATTGTGCAAATGTAGGCATCTGAAAGGGAAGATCGATCTGTTTTATTAGTTAAGAAGTCATGAAATGACACTGGGAGAACTTGAAGGACCCTGCTCAGACAACAACCATGTCTGTTTTTGCTTATTTCCTTCCTGCTCATCTTTTCACAGTCAGCCTACTTTTCTGCTGCTATAGCAGAGTGCCTGAGACTGGGAAACTTATTTAAAAAATCCTTATTCCTTATTCTGACTTGGAGGCTGGAAAGTCGGAGTGATGCCTGGGCTTCTGGTGAGAGAATCACTGCAGCATGGCCTGGTGGAAAAGCAGAGTGCACATGGTGGGAGAAAAACTTGGCTTTAAAAAAAATTTTTTTTTAATTTTTTAATTTTTATATGTGTATGAATGTACTGTCTGCATGTAGGTTTGTGCACCCGTGTCATGCAATGCTGCAGAGTCAGAGAGGGCGTCGGATTCCCCTGGAATGAGGTCAAGACGTTCTCAGCTGCCATGTGGGTGCTGGGGATCGAACCCGGTCCTCTGCAAGAGCAGTCAGCACTCTCAACTGCTAGGCCATCTCTCCAGCTCCCAAACTTGGCTTTTGAGACTACGTCTCTTGCTGGTCTAGAACTCACCAAATAGTGTAGGCAGATGGCCCTGGGAGCCCCAAGGAGATATATGCTTGTGTGTGTGTGTGTGTGTGTGTGTGTGTGTGTGTGTGTGTGTTCTCATGCGTATAGGGGTATGGACAACTTTGGGGAGTCTAATCTTTCCTTCTACCATGTGGGTTCCAAGAATTAAACTCAGGTCATCAGACTTGGGGACAGCACTTTTATCTGCTTAGCTATCTTGTAGATCCACAATGTTTCTTTTGTAGGTTCTGGAGATTGAACTCAGGTTCTTGTGCAAGCACTTTATAAAACAATCCACCTCCTCAGCTTGAGAAACTTGGTCTCTACCAATTCAGTCTCCCAGCAGCTAATCTAGTTCCATGAGAACTTCATTGATCTCTCCTCCTGACCTGTCTCTTAAAGTTCCCACCAGCTGTCCACCCCGTTGTATTGGAGACTAAATTTCAACCAGAGTTTTAGAAGAGGTGTGCCACATGCTGCCACAGTAGAAACAGAAATCCGGTTGCCAGTGCAATGGTCCCACCTCTTGGGCATTCGCTTCTTTCATCTAGCATTTCATGAGACAATTTCTCCCTGTTTCTCCACTAGCCTTAAAGCTATTGATCTTAATGATTTCCTAATAGTCCTTTGCAGTGACTTGGCCTTGTCCACTTCTTGAATGTATCATTAAGGGCACAAACTTCATTGTTGGTTGTCCTCATTTAGGAGCTCAGCACTCAGTGAGCTGGGCCAGTTAGTACTGACCTCAGCTTCTCCATCCATCGATGGGTGGTAATCACTCAGAGGGATGCATCTCACAGGGTTAAAATGAGATAGTGTTACATAGTGTATCAACCAGGAGGTGTTGTGTAGCGCGCACAAACAACTCCCACACCTCAGTGGCTTTAAAACCACAGGCTTATTTATTTCTCAGATTATGTGCACATCAAGGGTTGACTGGTCCTGGGACTGATGTTGTGGTAGGGTGACTCTGTAAGTTGCAGTTGCTGAAGGACCCAAGCTACCAAAGCACTTATGTGTCACTTCTGTTTACAAATCATGTGACAGCATTATGCAGCCCCATGTAGCAATAAAGGGAACTTGGAATGATTTTATCTGCTATCCCAGAGAGGGAGAACTAGAAAGACCTGAGAATTTCCACAGCATAAAATTGTGGGACTGGATGTCACTATAATCATCTGTACAACATACAGAGCTGCAGCGCAGATTCCATGAGGGGTTGGTTTGAGGGTCTCTGAACGAAATCCATAGATGATCAAATCCCTTGTGCAAATTGATACAGTGTTTGCATATAACTTATGCATAACCCCTTCATCCTTCAAATCACCTTCAGATAACTTATAACACCCAATGCAATGTAAATATCATGGCTGTGATGTGTTGATAGGAATGATAAGAAGGTCTGTACATATTATTAATGAAACAGCCAGGTGAGGCTGTTAGGTTATTATCACAAATCTCCAAGTCTCAAAGGTTTAAAAAAAAACACAGGTCTATATTTCTTCCTTGTGTTACATGTGTTTACAGATAAAAATTTTCCGGACCAGCCAGGCATGGTGGCGCATGCCTTTAATCCCAACACTCAGGAGGCAGAGGTAGGCGGATTTTTGTGAGTTCAAGGCCAGCCTGGTCTACATAGTGAATTCCAGGACAGCTGGAGCTCCAGGGAAAC
This sequence comes from Rhizomys pruinosus, assembly GCA_009823505.1. Classification (NCBI taxonomy): domain Eukaryota; kingdom Metazoa; phylum Chordata; class Mammalia; order Rodentia; family Spalacidae; genus Rhizomys; species Rhizomys pruinosus. The sequence goes on from VZQC01012080.1 coordinate 2,309,168, forward strand.
TCTGTCTCAAAAAGACCAAAAAAAAAAAATTTCTGGACTGTTCTTGACCATGGATGATTGGATTCACAGATCTAAATGGCGGACTGTCATCAAAACGGTATGATTAGAGAAGTAAAGTTCTTAGTGTAGTGTCTCTCCCAGGGCCACCAGGAAAAAAAGAAGGGCAGACACTAATTCTACTGTTGTTAATATTCTTATTCTCAACTTTTTTGCTGCTATAGGCAGTGCTTTGATAAACATCTTAATGATGATTTTTTAATGGATTGATCTTTATTGCTCTATTAATGTTATAGATCAGAAATAAATGTTAACCAGTTTTAAATGGGCATTTTTCCAGAGCAGAGGTATTTCATTGGCATGTCAAGCATTTTTTAAATTTTTTTAAAATCTGTATTTTTTTATGTATATGAAGGTACCGTCTGCATGTAGGTTTGTGCACCTGTGTCATGCAATGCCGCAGAGGTCAGAAGAGGGTGTCGGATTCCCCTGGAACTGGAGTTAAAGACAGTTCTTAGCCACAATGTGGGTGCTGGGAATCAAACCCAGGTCCTCTGCAAGAGCAGTTGGCGCTTTTAACCGCTAGGCCATCTCTCCAGCCCCTGACGATGTTTTTGCTTCTATTACTTACTAATGATTCATTTTCAAGAGAAGAATTAAACATGTAGGCTTTGGAGTCACACTGAAGAGGGTTTAAATTCTTACTGGGTTAAAAAAATGCATAGTGGATGAAGGGTTGGGGAGATGTCGGTAGGTAAGAGAGATTTTAGCACAAGCATGAAGATCTGAGTTCAAATCCTCAGAACCCATATGAAAAGCTCGTCATGGTCTCAAGTGTGCCTGTAATCTCAACTCTTGGAGGCAGAGCCAGGAGGATTACCTGGGTGGGCTAGCTAGCTGTCAGCCTGGCTCTGAGCTCAGGGAGAGACACTGTCTCAAGGGAATAAGGTAGAGAGTGAGGAGGTAGGACACTCACCGTTCTCTGCTGGCCTCCTCATGCACACACACACACACACACACACACACACAACACTACATTACTTACAGAATTAGAACCAAAATAAAAAGTTTAACTTCTGTACTTATATTATATCTATATATATATATATATATATATATATATATATATAATCTACTGGAAGTTGGAATTTTATTTTTGCATTAGATATTATACCCTTTGGACTATAATTTCCTTTCTGTCCTGTGTATTAGTATAGACAAATCACTTTTCATGTCTGACTGATGTCTGACCTTGCCTTAATGAATTTTCCTTAGTTGAGTTCATTGGAGTCACTTGATATCATTCCCATGAGCTGATGTGGAGTTGAAATCACTGCTTTTGCTGAGATGGAAATGGTGAAAAATGGTGTTCACATTCTTACCCTCCTGTAGGTCTAGCTCCAGACCCAGGGTCTAGCCTGAGATCTCAGGTTAGAGTTTGCCTTAGTAGCTTGCCTTCCAGATAGCTTTGCTTCCTGGACTTTGAGTAAGCTCCTTAACAGTCTCATCCCTTTATTTACTCTTTAGTAAAACAGTAACACCTTGGCCTCCAGTAGGTGTAACGTAAACTAGAGATGTCTTCTCTCACACAGAGACAAAGCATCTTTGTGGCTTTGAAGTGTAGTCATTGTGCTGGAAAGTAGAGGGCTGCGGATTAGTCTATTAAATATTTAGTCTGATGATTTGTAGTCCTCAATGGGTATCAGGAATCACCTGGGGGACTTGAAACACTGAAGTCTGTATCCCACCTTGAGGGTCTCTGATTTAATAGGGCTGGACTACGGGCTGGCCATTGGGAATTTTGAAAGCTCCCCCAGATGATTCTATTAGCAAAGTTGGAAAACTGTTGACTGGACTGTTGATCCTCAAGCCTGAAGGTACTGCTAAATTCCCTGAAGGGCTTATTAAAACCAACTACAAGGACCCTCTCGTGGTGCTTCTGAATCCCTGTTCAGCATATGTAGGGGAGCCTGAGAGTTGGCTGTCTATGTATACTCCTCTTCCTCCTCATCCCTCCTCCTCCTCCTCCCCCCTCCTGTCTCCCTCCTCCTCCCTCTCCTCCTCCTCCCCTTCCTCTTCCTCCTCCCCCCCTCCTCCCCTCGCTTCCTCTTCCTCCTCCTCCTCTTCCTCTTCCTCCTCCTCCCTCCTCCCCTCCTCTCTCTCCTCTTCCTCCTCCTCCCCCCCTCCTCTTCTTCCTCTTCCTCCTCCTCCTCTCTTCCTCCCCTCCTCCCCCTCCTCCTCTTCTTCTTTCCTCCTTCCTCCTCTTCCTCCTCCCTCCTTTTCCTCTTCCTCCTCCTCCTCTTCCCTCTTCCTCTTCCCCCCTCCTCCTCCTCCTCCCCCTCCCCCTCCGCTTCTTCCTCTTCCGCCTCCTCCTCTTCCTCTTCCTCTTCCTCCTCCTTTTCCCTCTTCGCCTCCCTCTTCCTCTTCCTCTTTCCTCCTCCTCCTCTTCCCTCTCCTCCGTCCTCCTCTTCTCTTCCCCGTCCTCCCTTCCTCTTCCTCCTCCTCCTCCTCCTCTTCCTCCTCTTCCTCCTCCTTCTCCTCTTCCTCCTCCTCGTCTCCCTCCTCCTCCCCCTCCTCCTCTTTCCTCCTCCTCCTCCTTTTCCTCCTCCTCCTCCTCCTCTTCCTCTTCCTCCTCCTTTTGCTGCTGGCCCAGCATCCTCACACTGAGAGCCACCAAGGTAACCTTGTGCTGTGTGCATCTGTCCACTGGTGAAGGGCTTTGAAAGGGAGCAGTTAGAACAAGTCTTTTAGAACCAGGAGAAGGGACAGAATTCTCTCAGATCTTCCCCAGTCACTACTGTGCTGTCTTGTTTATTTGTTTTGGCTTTTTAAGACAGGGTCTCACTTTCTAGCCTAGGCTGGTGTTGCACTTGCAATCCTCCTGCCTCAGCTTCCAAAGTGCTGGGATTGTGGGCATGTGCTACTACTGCCTCTGACATGTTTGTCATTTTTAGGAACCAGCAGCTGCTGAAGTGCTGGGCTGAGCTCAGTGAGAGCTCTTCCGTCTCCCTCCTTCCATCCCTTCCATTAGAACTATTATTTGCCACCATTCTTTCTCCTGGCTGTGCGGGTACAAAGTGCTGATTCTGAAGCCACAGGAGATGACTGAAACATTCAGGACAGAGCGGAGGGCCAGAGCCCAAGTGGACCACATTAGAGAGTCCCGGAGTGCAGGCAGAAGAGGAGAAGCTAGAGTTCCTTTGGGCCCAACGTAACCCATGTGAAGCCGCTGCCTACACCTGAGCAGCTGAGTGGGTTGTGGACATGTTGCTGGGGATCTATGGGGGAAATACGTGTTTGTGCATTTTCTGAATAGCTGGCCTATATGTCCTGTGGCATGTCAAGAAGGCCATCTAATTAGCCTGAGTTTATGGAGGGAAAACACTCAGTTTTGCTTACCTTCCACTTTAGCTGACAAAAGTAGTTCAGGACCAACAACAACTAAAGCAATAGCTTAATGATGATAATGACAATGAGGATGATGATGGTGGGAATGATGATGACGACTCATGTAGAACACTGAGCCAGGCCAGCAAAGTGCCAGGTTCGGTGCTCCACACCTTCTGTATGCTGACTCACCCATGCAGGAGACATGTTATTTTCCCCATTGGACAGATGAAGAAAGTGAGGCCTGAGGTCAAGTGAATTGCTCAAGGTCACCCACCCAACCCATGTTGATTCCTAGTGCTTGAGAGGGAGTCTGGCAAGGGCTCAGAGTGTGGAGCCTGGGTGTTCTTCCCCAGTCCTATGGGCTGAGAGCAGGCCTCCTGCTCCTTCCTGACCCAGGAAAAATTCAGTCAAGTGTGCTGACTGAATAGCATTCCCTTCTAGGGCTCCTTGTGGTGCCTGGCATATTTTGGGAGAAATTATGAACCACTGACTCGAGGGGCAGACTTGATTTCCCCATTTTCTCTTGGTGTGTGCAAGCCTCCACCCCTGGATACCTTTTATTTTATTTATTATTTTTTATTTTATATTGGATTGAGTGTACTGCCTGCATGCATGTAAGTGCGTCCGTGCTGTGCAGTGCTCTGTGGATGGTTGTCAGCTGCTATGTAGGTTCTGGGAATCAAACCCAGGTCCCCTGCAAGGGGACTGAGCCTTCTGTTCAGCCCCACCCCTGGACACTTTTACAGTGACCAATGCTATCTTCTCCATTAAGAACCCTCCACCCATTTCTAAAGCAGTTTCTCCTTCTAGCCTCTCAGAGGCCCCTAACCATCTTCCAACAAGCCTAATGGAAGTCTCACTAGAAGGAGAAAACCATGGATTTGTTCCCTATAAACCTCCAGCCACTTCGAGCAGAAACCCTCTTCCTGGCCCCTATCACCCTTGTTTCCTCTTTTCTCCAAGACATGTGTCCACTTGGGAGATAACGGGAGAAAAAAATACACCAGAAGTTAGTCAAGCCAAAAAACCTGGTCCTGCTCCATCACTTGTCAACCATAAAACTGTTGATAATGTTTGCAAGCCACGACCATGGTGTCAGGCAAACCTGGGCTCGAAGCCTGACCGAATCTCTGAATCTCAGCAACCTGTAAACTGGGGACATTCATTGTGATCTGCTCCTGTTACTGGGAGGCATGGGTAACTGTCAGCCAAAGCTGCCCATACTACCTGGCACAGAGAACAAGATGCAATGAATGGAGATGAGGACTGAGGTTGTTCTGGTGACTCTCTTCCCTGGCCTCAGTTTCCCAAGAGGTGGGGCTGCCTGATGTCAGCGGCCCTTCCAGTTCCGACAGCCTCTGACTCATGGGCATCCTTCGAGCTTCAGGTTTTTATTAGACCTCACCGCTGACTCATCTTTCTCCATTTATCTCTGTTATCATCACCCTCCCTGAAGACTGTGCCCTCCTTCCTTTTGTCCTCAGACCATTGCCCCATCATCTCTGCCCTGGGGGAGGGGGTCAAGTATTTCAAGCCAGTCAGCCCCCTGTTTGCCACTGTCGCTCTGACTCAGATTCTCGTGAATTTCTAAGGCAGCAGAAGAGTAGGTAGTGGGTATGAATAACCATTACATTGGGGAGGGCTTTTTCTTCTCCCTCTGACTGATGACAGCTAAATTACTACTAAATATAGGCCCTGAATTTGCATGAATCTGCAGCTTGCCACAGCCAGGCTGGGGGTTTTATTGACAGCTGAGGAGCTGGAGGCAGGCAGGCACCTGCTCCGTACACCTCTTCCTGAGGCGGCAGCAAGTGGAGTCAGACGAAGCGCACCCCTCCCTCGTCACCTCTCTCAGCCACGCATTCCTCTCTGCAAGCCTCCAGTTCTGTCAGTTCCAAAGAAAGGAGCTTGGCTGTGGGTTTGAATCCCCCATCTGCCATCTAGCTGGGTGATCCTCAGCTAGCTGTTTCTTCCTGTTCCCTCTTCCTCCCTCGGCCTCAGTTTCCTCCCTCATGGGGTATTGCCATTCAGCTCCCCCCTTTACCAAGAAGCAGGATCTTGCATAGAAGTAATAAGGGCATTTTCTCTTTATGAGTCATAACAATGCTAATAATTTGCTAGTAATGTTTATCAGGTATGTACAACATGGCAAGCATCTTTCTATATACTTTTCATGAATTAATACAACAACCCCAAGAAACAAGTGCTATTTCTAAGCTGCAGACAGGTTAAAATGTTTGCCAGAGCCGGGTGTGGTGGCACACACCTTTAATCCTAGCACTCGGGAGGCAGAGGCAGGTGGATCTCTGTGAGTTCAAGACCAGTCTGGTCTACAGAGTGAGCTCCAGGCCAGCTGGGACTTAAAGGGAGACCCTGTCTTGAAAATACCCCCCCCCAAAAAAAAAGTTTGCCTAAAGTTATTCAAAGGGCAATGGTCGGAACTGAGATCTGAACCCAGGTAACTGGACTACCTAGATTCGAACCCTCCGCTGTAGCTAGAATTTGAAAGATAGTCATGATCACATGTTCAGACTTACACTGAGGTTGGGTGAAAGATGAGAACCCAGGCTACAGAAGGGACATACCAAACACATGAAGCACACCTAACGCCCAGGAAATTGGAGTTGTCTAAAACTAGGGAAGAAGGGTGAATGGCACGGGGGCAGAGACCAGGGCGTCTGGGCTGCTACCCCAGGGGGCATTGGGGATTAAGAAAGAGTACCCCCAGCTCAGTATGCTTGGGCTACATGATAGAAATACCAGAGATTGGGTGACTTAAAGTGCATACATTCATTTCTCATCATCCCAGAGGCTGGGAAGTCCAGGGTCAAGGTGGTGGTAAGGCACACTTCAGTTGGAGTCCCACCTTGAGCTGCTGAAAGTCACCATAGCACACTGTGCTCACGTGACCTTGACTTTGTGTGTGTGTGTGTGTGTGTGTGTGTGTGTGTGTGGACAGAAAGGGATGGAGAGATAAAGATGAGAGTGTTTCTTTATAAGGCCACTAATCACCATCATCAAGGTCCCATCCTTATGACCTCACCAACCTTAGGAACCTCTCAAATGCCTCATCTTCAAATACTATTACTCTGGGTAATAGGACAAAAACATATGAAATGGAGTTGGATGGAGTTCTCAGTTCATTCAGAGCAGCCTCTAAGTGTCTGTTTCAAAGCAGATGTCCAGTAAATGAGCATTCCCTCTGTCCTCCAATTACTGATTCAAAGTTATTTTTTGACATGGCATATAAGCTTAACCTTAAGACAATCTAATTGGAGAGAGAACAAGAAACAGTTAAGTCACGACTCACAGTGACATGTGTTCAAGGGCCAAGTGCCTGGGCTCACTCAGGGCTGTACCAGATGGGAGAGCAGCTCCAGCCTGTTCTGTCAATCATGGTAGCCAATCTGTTGAACTTCCAGATCCTTCCTGGGCTGAGCTGCAGCCCAGCAGATCCCAGTTAACTTGGGGACATGTTTTTGGACGTCCTGGGCTAGACCATTTAAGGAGAAAAAAAAAATCTCAGCTGGCAGCACCAGTTTTGGAGACAGAGATGATTTCTGGGGCTGGGGAAAGCTGGACTAAATGTGGATGAGGCTTAAAGACTGTGACATCATCAGCAGATATTTAGGGAGAGATCCTAGCTAGCTAGAGGAGACAGCATGCTCAGTACCGGGTCAGGCCGGCCTGCCTCTAGGGTGTCAGCTGGCAGCAGCGGTAGGAGAGCTAATACTCCAAGGAGGGCTGGGCAGACAGACAACACCATTACTGAAGGAGGAACACTGATGTTAAGAATCCGCAGCTCTGAGGGACCAGTTGCCATATGGAAGGAACCAGAGTAACGGTGGAAATGTGCTCCATTGCCTGGCGCTCACGCTGCTGACTGAAAGAGAGTGAGAGCCAGCCAGAGAGCCAGCAAGAGCCGAGTCCACACCCCTGCCAAGGAGTGCGGTTGTTGTGGTTACAGAAATACCACAGGAAAGGCCATAAAACGTGAAGTCCCCATGGTGCTGCTGGCTAGAGGTGCCAATTCAGGGCAAATGACAAGGGGCAGAGTTGCCCAATGATGTGCTTCTCAGAAGCATGTCCAAATTCTAGCTCTGCCTCGCTCTGATTGATCTTGGACAATGACCAAAGTCTTCTGTAAGTCATTTCCTCTTCACTTGGTTGAGACAGACGATGACAACCTCTGAGGATTACAGGACGCGTGTACGCGATTGTCCACAACGGCCACACGGTGTTTACCTTCATTCTGGAGAAGGGGTGGCTCTTGAAACTCCCAAGACTCTTGAGGTCCAAAACTCGCCAGGCCCCTCCTCAAGGAGTAAACAACTGCAAGGCAAGAGGAGATGCTTCTGTGCTTCTGTGGCATAACTGCCTGACAGTTGTATAGAGAATTCAAAGGACTTAGTGTTCAAAAGTTCTCACCTATGCTGGGATGGGTTTTTTGGTGATGCAACTGCTCTAGACCTACCCATACTCCTGTAAGTAATCCCAATAAACCAATTGGCTCACCAAGCTAGACTGGGGTGGAATCATTTCTTTGATCTGTTGGTGTCCCATATGAGTGAACAGGTGCTTTCTGTGCTTCTTCCCAGGGAAGATCACACAACAGAGGGAGACCCTGGGCTCTGCGCTTTTAAGTCAATAAAACTTCCATGGGCTCTTCGGCCACAGACAGCAGCTACTCCCAGCCCCAGAAAGGCCATCACCTAGGGAACAGCTCTCTGAATCCTTCTTTGATGGAAGATAAATGGGTAGTCATCTGCAGGGGCAAGTCCTCTAATCAGACTTCTCCTCTACTTTCTCCTGTCCCCAAGGCTTCTTCAGGGAGGACTCAGATCTTTTGCTTAACTCGGGGAGGAGTGCCGTAGGCTCTTTCCCCACCCCCAGACGAGCCATCCTGCCCTTGGGAGCATGGATTCTAGTGGCATTTCTTTTTCTCTTCTTTCTTTGCATTTCTTTTGTTGTTATTATTTTTTGAGACAGGGTCTCTTGGTAGCCCCAGCTGGCCTACAACTCACTATGTAGACCAGGCTGGCCTCAGTCTCACAGAGAACCACCTATCTCTGCCTCCTAAGTGGTGGGACTAAAGGCATGAGCCACCACACCCAGCTCTAGCAGCCATACTCAAGTTTTAACCCTTGGGGTGTCCCTGGCCTGTGACTAGCCCTCACTTCACCCCTCAGGGCCCAACAGCAGGAGGTTCATCTTGATAACACCAGCAGGTTAGAAATACGCTTGACTGCTCTTCGCATAGCAGAAGCTCAGAGCCTTGGGGAGAGGTGGAGCAGCTGCCCAGCTCTCTCTCTCATCAGCTTTCTCATTATGTTTCCCTACCGGCCTTCTCTCCCATCTATCCTCCAATGAGCTGATCCCATCCTGCTTTCTGCCTGGGTCCTCAAATTCCTCCCCTGTCAGTAGGTAGCCCAGTGTTCTTTTCCTGGTGGAATTTCAGGAAAGACCTGGCTGTGGGGAGTGTGCTCTCCAGTTTGCTACATTGCATTTCACAGTCATCTTTCTCTGCTTACCCTGCCAGTGGCCAGCTCATCTTGGACCACCGACTGGTGGTGCAGTCCTGCCCATGGCCTCTTAGAGCTTAGATTCTCTACCTGTGGCTGGCTTCCCATGACACTAGCCCGGTCTGTTCTTGTCCTGCATCTCTGCCACTCCTGCCGTCCCTGTGTCCCTGCATGAGACTGCCATCTCCCCAGCAGGGCCGGCCAGCAGCCAGCCTCTGTTTAGCTGTATGGGAATAAGAGGTGATGGGGTTGGACACACGGAATGTAGGGCACTCTCTCCTGTTGCTCTAAAGACTTCAAACTTGGATGTAAAACATGGAATCATGTGAGTTCACGACTAAATCTTTCTTTAGGTAGTCTCTGACCCACCAAAATGTCCCAACCCTGTAGACAAGTGCTTTGTTGGGGGCTAGAGAGATGGCTTGGCAATTAAGAATACATGCTGCTCTCGAAGAGGACAAGAGGTTTGTTCCTGACATCCATGTTAAGTGGGCTCACAACCATCTTAACTCCAGCACCAAGGGATCTGATGCTCTTTTCTGGCCTCCTCAGGCACCCGGCCCCACACACACGTGTGTATACACACACATACATAAATAGGAAAATAAATATTTAAAAAGAGATCTTTTGTTGTTGTAGATCTGGAGGCTGAACTTAGGACTTCACACACTCTAGCAAGTGCTTCACAACTAAGTGCCTCTCCGCCCTGACAGCCTTCTCGGTGCCTGGCCTTATGTACCCCCTCGAGGTCAAAAGTGGAGGACAATGTCATATTCATCTTGGTGTCAGTTGTTTGCCTTGTGTCTGATATGTGGTAGGCACTCATTAAGTACTTATTGGTTGAAGCTGGATGTAATTCAAGTGCTTTGAAGGTAGGGCAGGAAAATTGCAAAACTGAGACAAGCTTGGGCTACAGATTGAGCCCGTCTCAAAAAACAAAACAGAATCTCGCAGTTTGAATTCAATGGTCAGTGAATGGACAGCATAAGCTTTGGTGTATCCCAAATCCAGAGGGGATAACACTTTCCAGGATGAGAGGGTCCTGGCTCGTGGGACTGCTTGAACACTGACTGTCCTGTCTACAGGGAGTTCTGGCCCCGTCAACTGCTCTCCTTTAGCTTGGGGCCTGCACAGGATTCATTCTACCTCTTGGGCCTTTTTCTAGTTTCATTTCTGTTGCTGTGATAAAATACCCTAAGCAAAAGTAACATACAGCCCATCTTTCCAGGAAGCCAAGGCAGGCACCTGAAGGCAGACCTTTTGCTATTATTGCACACAGCGTTGCCCCTAACCAAGGAACTTCACAGTAAGAAGTGCAATAGAAGGCCACTCTCTGGCTCATGTTCATCTTTTGATGGAGTCTAGGATCCCCTTTCTAGGGGATCCTAGACTCCACCCACAAGGGGCTGTGGCCTCTGACATCAATTAACAATCAAAATAATCCCTGCACAGACATGCCCACAAGCCAGTACAGTCTAGGCACCTCCTCAATTGAGATTCTCTTCCCAAATGATTCTAAGTTGTGTCAAGTTACAGTGAAAGCTAACCAGGACAGGCTCGAGATACCACCCGAGCTGGGCAGACATCACCTCGTTGGCATCTGCCACTACCAGTGGCATTTGCTGTGCCTAGCCAGGACCCTGGGCAGTGGTTTATCATCCTTATCCTCAGACAGACCAACTCATCACAAGGTCTTGGTTCCTACAATGACAGAACAAAGAGGGTAAGAACAGAGGAGAGCTTTAGAGTTTGAAGAAACTGATGGCCTTCATTTACAGACCAGCAAACTAATGCCCAGAGAGAGAATTGCTGTTCTGTGGGCCCTTGTTCCCCCGAGTGCTCCTCTTTCTGGGCTCTATAACTTCCTCCTCAACTCCCGACATAACAGGCAGGGGTAACTGGCCTCGGGCACACCCTGATGGGCTCCACACGCATGTTGTTCCCCTTCTCCGACATCTCCCACTGGCTTGGGCTCCTTTCAGGTTTTGCACCTGTGTTGTTCTCCAATGTCAAGTGTCCTCACTTCTTATGCAATTAGGATAGTGTTTATGGCAGGGCCCCTGGAGCCAGACCAGGGTTCAAATCTCAGTCCTGCCACTTTCTAAATGTATGATGTTGTGCAAATTACTTGTCAGTGTCTCAGCTTCCTAATCTATGTGATGAGACCGTAGGGCCATTCAAAGTTTAGGTGAAGTGACTGCCTCAGTGCTAGATAAGTCTTAGTTATTATGACTGCTGACTCTGGTCGTTAGTTCCCTACAATCACCAGAGCCGACTGCTGCCCCTCCAGGGACAGAGACCCAGGTCAGCATCTGTGCATGAGGAATGGTCCTTGACAATCCTGAAAAGGGGCACTTGGCAGGGTTCCCTGTTTCCAACAAATCCATCCGAGGAGTCTGTGGCTGTTGGGGAGTGTGGCACAGAGGTTAGAGTCATGTCAGACACTAAACCTGACTCTCTGGTCTCATAGCTCAGCCCTACCCCTTCCTCAACATGAGATGTCTTTTCTACTCTTGATTTGGTCACCTTATTAGCAAATGAAGGATGAAGCAGCTGGCCAAGCACAGCGAGAAGTCATAATAGATGCAAGGCATGACACCTGGGATCACCATGTCAGTGTGAGGGGTCATGTTAGCTAATATTTATTGAGCACTAAGTGTATACCGTGCACTGTTTCAAGCACTTTTAGCCATATTCATTCATTTCATCTTCACAGCAACAGTTTTTTTCTCTTTTTTTCTCCTCTTTGGGCTGTGCAAAAGCTAAAGGCTGGTGAAGTTCAAGGAGACTTGGCTCGTGACTTCAGTTTGGAGCCAGAGCTGCCTGCACTTACTCAGCACCTTCCAGTGTGGGGTGACGCACACCGTAGGATGCAGTAGTGGCTGACAGAAGTTCTTGGGTTGTGTTGGAGTTGGTGATATATATCAGGCAGGCAGGAGACCATCTGGGGCCATCTTTTTTCTAGAAAGCCTGGGCCAACCCTTGTTAGGCAGATTAACATGGGAAAAGGGGAGAGAAAGGGACCCTGGCGGGGGCAGACTTGCTAACAGTGCCATGCCGTAGCCACTGACCACAGGCTCAGACCCGAGGCTCAGTAGCTGTTGGTACAATCCTCTAGAAGCATCTGGCAGAAGGAATGTGCTGTTGAAACTTGGAGTGTTTTCATCATACCTGTGGTCTACAGTGGGGTTGGGGGAGAGGATGAGGATTATAGGGACCACAGTAGGATATTGGGTCCCATTGTAGAGCTTGGCCTCCCTGGTCTAGACTCTGACCTATAGGATACACAAAGGGGTTCCTGAGCCCACCAGAACTGTCAGGGCCCGTCTTGGTATCCAATCTGTCAGCATCCACAACTAATCTCAGATCTCCTGGCCTCTCCTGAAATGAAGTCAATCTGTCTTTGGGTTTCTGGGAGCTTTGCCAACCACGAGCTATATGCTGACTGCTGAACTTGCTCCAAGAAGCTCAGAAAACAACCAGACCACTGTGCACGTGTCCCAGCAAAACCAGTGACAAGGAAACAGGTTCTGCTTTTATGATAACTACCAGAGTGCCATGGCTTTAGCATGCAGTAGGTGCCAAGGTAATCACAGTGCCTGGGACACAGTAGGTGTTAAGGTTACCATCATACCAAGCACATAGTAGGAGTCAACTCCGAACTAACACATAATAGGAGTCAAAGTTACTTTATACATAACACACAGTAAGAGTCAAGGTACCACAATGCCTGGCACATAGTAAGAGTCAAGGCTACCTCATATGCAGTACACAGTAGGACTCATAGGAGTCAAGGCTGTTACCAAGCTCAACACAATAAGGATCAAGGCACCACAGTGCCCAATACTAGAACCTTTGTGCCAGCACACAGTAGAAGTCAAGGTTACCCCATGTTCCATACACAGAGTATTTGTAAGATAGAGGAGGAAAAATAACCCAGGCTGAGTAGCAGGAGGTTTATGAGTGGCGCCAGCAGCAGTGGAGCCCCCCCGCCCCCAGCACAGGAGCTCAGCTCAAGGGCAGTGCTCAACCCTGCAGACCTAGCTTGCGGTAACTAGCACTCACCTGCCCTGCGCAGATCCCTAGCAGGCAATGTTGCTCAGGACTGGAGAATTCTATATCCCAGCAAGTAGTGCTCTCTGCTCCAGACAGACAGCCCTTGCTCTCCAGACAGAGCATAGGACTCCAGGGAGACTCTGGGGAGCAGTGCCGAGGAGTCTGGGGCCAGCTTATGACTCAAGGGCACATACCTGGTCTTCCTGCCTGCAGAGCTATAGGCTAGCGGCTCTGCCTGGCCTTCCCAGTGTAGCTCCGAGGATTCTAGAAGCCAATGCTTCAGGTACACCCCTAGGAGGTAACACTCAGCTCCAGGAGACAGCATCCAGTCTCCAGGCAGACTAAATGCCACATGTCAGGAACACATATCCTGTGAATGGGTATCAGGCCTCTCAGCTGTGAGGCTATCTGAGATTGTAGAGGCCCAGCCAGAAAAGAGCACCACCTACTTTGTTTTTTGCTGGGGATTTGGTTGATCAAGCACATTTTCAGATAACAGCCGAGTTCAGCAAGAGTCTAGATCTATGCTCTGGTCCACCAGGTTAGGAGGCTAGCTTCATGAGACCAGCTTCATATTCCAGAAAATGTGTCTTCTAATCCGTAGAGTTTGCTTAGGACTGATCTACATGTGATGGAGTGATCCTTATTACTATACAACTTTTGCATTGACAGCTTTTCTTCTGGAAACAGTCTATGCGTATAAAATCTTGTTTTGCATCAAGACGGAATGTTCAGTACCTCACTCTTAAAAAATTAACACATCTTGGATATGGCCACATTGGCTGTCATCTCTTTTCATGGCTGCCTAATTTTCCATTGCATGATATTCTATAATTTATTTAAGTAGTTCTCCATTGATTGACATTTAAATTATTTCTTGTCTTTTACTATTACTACCAATCATGTAATCCTACATGTCCTTGACACATACATGAACATATCTAAAAGCTGAGTTCCCAGAAGATAGATGGGTATGTTAAAATATAAATGCTAATTTAATATTTCTTTGGAGAGGAAGGCCATGGAGTTCTTTTATGGAAGGCTTGGAGGAAATATATGAAGAAAATGTAGTAGGTGTCTGGGCTCCCATCCTGCCCTGGGAATCTACTTCTGTGATCATGAGGAAGACAAGAGGGAATTAGCCACTGTTACTTTCTTTTTTTTAATGTTTTTTATTAATTTTATTTATTTCCGTATGTGTATGAATGTACTGTCTACATGCAAGTTTGTGCACCTGTGTCATGCAATGCCGCGGAGGCCACTGTTACTTTCTTATAGGACATGGCTGTCGGGACACAATGCACCCCCCCCACCCCTATGTACACTGCCATATGGGAACTGGCTCTATGCAGAAGTGGGATCCATGGTGACACCATCCTTTGGTAAGTTACATTTGTGCATTAAGGTACTGGGACTTAGAGAACTTACAGTGTAAGGAGCAATAGTATCAGCGGGCAGTTTATGCAGTTTCCATGGTGACGGCTTCCTACTTGTGTACACTTTATAACCCTCGGCCATCCTATTTCTACCTCAAACAGTTCCTAGCTGTGTAGCGCACACTTCACAGCTCTCCTTCCTCTTTGCCATACGCTGCTTTCTTGATGTTCTGGAGGAAGCCCTTTGTGCATCCTATAGGTCAGAGTCTAGACCAGGGAGCCCAGGCTATACCAGATCTTCACTGGCTTCTCAGCTTGTCTCTTAGTGGGAGTTGAACAGAAAGCATCCAAAGCCATGTCACCCCCCCCATGCCCCCAAATCTGAGTGGTAAGGTAGTGAATGAGGTGGCACCTCTTTGCACCAAGCTGAACTAGCATGGTGGGGGGGTCTCCAGTGCTGGCAGCAAGGAGCTGGTAGGTGGCTGTGGACAGGTGGACTTGGGACATGGAGGGGGAGGGGCTGCTTTGGGAGACTGCCGGCTCATCTCCAGCACGGGGTAGGAGTTGCTTCCACTGAGCATCTGGCCCCTTCTTCCCATTTTGAGAGATGACACTGGCAAACTCCTCATCACAGAACCGTCAGCAACTTCTGTCCAGGAACAGCACCTGGAACCGAAGAGCTCCCTGGCCGTGTCACACCTGGGCTCTTTAGCCAACCTCTGAATTCTCAGATCTAATAGGTGAAAATAATATCTTATTTCAAATGTGTAATTTTTCAATTAGGAAAAGCAGTTTAAATATTTTAAGAAATAGACATAGCTATTTGCAAGACTTTCTTTGAGTTTCTGAGTTTTATTTTGCTCATTTTTTCCTTGTTGGGTTGTCATTTTCTTATTGATATGTAGGAACTTTGGACATACTTAAGCAAAGCAGGCCTTGGCTGTGTCAGTCGCACGTATTTTTTGTCCAGCTCATTCATTGAGTCTGAATTTGTTTACGGTACCCTTTGAAGTTCAGAACATTTCATTTTTTTTTTTTTTACTCAAATGAATCGATTCTTTACTTCTTTACCTTGGAGTTCCTGTCTCCACACCATAGTCATTAAAAAGCCTTCTGTATTTTTTTCTCCCCCAGTATGTTTACAGCTTTATTTTTTTTATGTTGAAATCTTTGCTCCATCTGGAAATTGCTTTGGTGTGAAAAGTGAAGACAAAAATCCAGCTCTGCTTTTCCCAGAGTTTCTGTGAACACACCTCACATAGGCCATTCCTCCTGCCTGTGCTAAGCTCCTGAGCTCCTACACTTCTGTCTGGATTTTATCTATGTCCCTCCATCTCTCTCTCTCTCTTCTTCCCTTCCCTCTCTGTTTCTTTCCCTTCCTTTCCTTTTTCTGTGTTACTGAGGCAGGGTCTCCCCTTATAGTCCAGGTTAGCCTCCAACTTGTGACCCTCCCAGCTCCACCTTCCCAGTGTTGAGATTACAGATGTGCATCACTGTGTCCAACCTGGGTTCTGTTTTTCCTCCTGCAACTGGCTTCTTTTATTACCAGCTTTAAGTATTATAGATTTTTCTTATAGATTTTTTGTGATGTCTGACAAAGCTTCTTTTTCTTTTATTTTTGTTTATATACTAAAATATTCTTTGAGAATTTCATACATGTATACAATGAAATATAATCATATCCACTCCCCCAGTTCCCTCCTCCAGCTCCCCCTGGATTCTCTTTTTTTAGTAATATCATTAATTTCCTGTCTAGAATAAAATTTTCTTTCCATGTAAATGGCAAACCCTGTGAGCTGCTTCTCCTCACCCTAAGTTTGGCAGATGTCTTCTTAGCAATTACATTGCCCTGCAGGTATCTCTCATTTTCGGGGGGGGGTGTCTTGCAGGTCCTTTATACAGAGGTCTATACTCGTTTGGAAAATAGTACAGTCAGTCCAAATTCTAGACAGAGACCCCCAAACTAGATGCTTTCTAGAGCTACATAGAAAAGAGTTGAATGTCTCAGTAAGCCTATAAAATCTTGGGTTGGAAAAAGGTAAGCAATGTTCCTTGATCATGCATTCAGCTGACTTCAATAGATGTCTGCTTGCCAGGTACCAAGCGCCGTGTGCAGCAAAGAAAGCTCTGGGCCCACACCCGAACAGCCTGTCAGTCATGGAAGAGGGTCACAAGGCCCTACCCTTCGCCACTGAGCTACCGGCTTTTGACAGACTCTGAGAGGAGACACCACGGTCTGTAGCTGAACCCACCAGGTTCCCACAGATAGCTCCAAGCCCACAGTCACACAAAAGACCCTGGTTAATCTCAGTGGTTCACAAACAAAATGAATAGATGTGAACATGAGAGGGAGATTTGTGGGGAAGAGTTGGTAAACAGGGGTGGTGGAGAGATGAGAAACAGTGTGGGGAGTTATCAGCAAGCTTTCTACTGCTGTGAAAAACACTGACCAAAAGCAAATTACAGAAGAAAGGCTTTATTTTTCTTCCTACATCTCCCAGGTCACACTTCATCACTGAGGAAAGTCAGAGCAGAAACTCAGGACAGGAACCTGGCTGCAGGAGCTGAAGCAGAGACCGTGGAGGAATACTGCTTAAGGGCTTGCTCCTCTGACCGGTGCTCAGCCTCCTTTTGTATATGACTTAGGACCACCTGCCCAGGAGCCGCACCTCCCACAACGGACTGGGCCCTCCACATCAGTTAGCAATTAGGCAAATTCTTTAGAAAAAGACATGGCCCTCTTCCCAGGTGTGTTAAGTTAACAACTGAAGCTTTTCAGCATAGAGAGGGGTCGGGGTGCACTGTACTCATGTGCAAAATTGTCTAAGAATAAATTTAATTAATAATAATAATAATTTATAGAGAGTGCTGAAGCTTGTGGTCTGATTGGGAAGACATGTCAAAAGCATCTTCACTAGGAGGGAGCCAAGCAGAGGTGTGGGAGAAAAAAAACAGCTGGCCAGGGGGCTGAAAGATGGCCTAGCGGTTAAGAGCGCCGACTGCTCTTGCAGAGGACCCGGGTTTGATCCCCAACACCCACACGGTGGCTGAGAACTGTCTTTAACTCCAGTTCCAGGGGAATCTGACACCCTCTTCTGACCTCCGAGGCATTGCATGACACAGGTGCACAAACGTACATGCAGACAATACGTTCATACACATAAAAAAATAAATAAATGAAAAAATAAAAAACAAACAGCTGGCCAGCTGAACTTCCCTTTCTGGGGTGAGGGAGCCACACATTAGCCAGCACCACCCATGGAGACCTTCAGGCCATGGGTTCTCCTTGGATTTCCGGCTGAGGCGCTGCCTCGGGCACGGCCTTTCTGGTCAGGTTTCTACAGAATTCTCTTTGGGCCATGTCGGTCTTTTCCTTGCCTGTCTCCCGGATCCACCCCACACCAGTCAGGTATCTTTGAAGAGGCCGCTTGACTCTGCACCTCGCTGACCAACCTGCCAAATGGTATTTGTTGTCTCCGGCTACTGGTCAACACAAGCTAGTGGCCTACACAGCAGTTATTTTCTCACAGAAAGCCAACATGGAGGTCTTAGCGGGGTCCCCATTCCTGCACAGGGCTGCAGGGAAGAGAATGTCTAAGCTGCTTCTTGGTTGTTGGCTCCAGCCATTCTATGCTGTCAGTCAGATTTCATCTCTGCCTCCATATCTTCCCATAGTTCCCCTTTTCCCCTCCGAGTCCATGTCAATCTCTGCTTCCGCCTCCCCATGACACCTCCTTCTTTTCCCTCTCCTCCCCTCCTTCCCCCTCCCTCCCAGGCCTCCTCTTTTTCAGTCCCTTATACGGATGTCCATCATTGGATTTGGGTCTCCCTGATAGATTAGGGTGAACGCATATCAAATTACCCACACCTGGGAAGACCCTGTCTCCAAATAACATCAGGTTAACAAGTTCTGGCTTGTATCTGTGGGTGTGGGAGGATCCGTGCAACCCCACGAGTGGGGATTGTTGAGCGTGTCTCGGAGAAGCCATGCGCCAAATCAGTGAAACAAGCCGTGAGAAGCTGCCTGTGGCAGAGCGGGGCAGGTGAACATGTCGGCGCCACGCCCTCGCCACTTCATCATCCAAGGTGCCTGATCTCAAGGTTAACCTCACCAGTTCACAGACCATTTCGTTTCAAGTGGAGAGCCGGGAGAGGGAAGCCACGCCTCCTCTTCTTTGTGGGGCCTCCCCCTTCTGAGTCTGGGTCCCCCCCCCCCCCTCACTTACTGCCTTTCCTCCAGGAGGGTTCCAGCCAGCTGTTCCTCTGCATTCACAGCCTTCTCCACCCTGGATGCATTCACCTCCAGCCATTAGCACAGTTGTTTCTGGGAGATGAGGGTGAGAGAGCAGCAACCTTTCCCTGAGCCATCGCCTTCTCCTCTGACAGCTCTCGGGGGAATCCCATCTTCAGAGAACACCTCCATGCTTTTCCTCATCGTCTCCTGGGTTTTCACTTCCAAACAAAGACAACCTCCTGACCTCTTCCCTTCCCCAACTTTCCTTGTTGGGATGCACCTGTCAGGCTGATGCGGAGGGCTGTGAGCTCTCCAGATGTTGTCGGCCAGTGGCTGGAGAAACAAGCAAGAGAGGGGTCTACATATTTGTGGCCTTGACCTGCATCCTGACTTCGCTGTGCCTCTGGGTCCCTGGGTCCCTCTCTGCTTCTAGGGTCCTCTGCACCTTTGCCTCTGAACTCCCTGCCCTCCCTCCCACCTCTTCCCAGCCCCCATTCATAATGACAAATTGATGGTAATTTTTGAGTGCACCTGCGCAATTCTCAGACTGTTGAGAGAGAACTTAATGTCCAGAGATGTCCCTAAGAACCACACGCTGCTTGAATTATGTAAAGGTGAATGGAGATGGAGAATTTCATATGCAGAAATCCTTTCCGGCATTAAAGTTTCATGGGAAAACTGAACCCTTGGACTCATATTTCTGGACAAAGCTTATCGTCTTTCATTCAGCACACATTTATTGAACCTTTAGTATGTACAAGACCACAGTCTAGGGACCGCAGGGGGGAAAAGAGACTAATGAATTAGTCACAGAACTTTCCTGGGGCTCACCCACCCTCATGCGCATGCACCTAGGAAACGATAAGCTTGTGTGAGATGAAATCATACCCAGATGGACACAGTATCATTCATTCAGTCTTTCATTCATTCATCCACCCTCACCTAGTATGTGCTTATTGAGTCCCTAAGTGAACCAGGTTCTGTAACAGGCACCAGAGGCCCTGGGCTAAGTGCAGAATGAACTATTGAAAAGAGGAAGCAGTCAAGCTTCCACAGGATGGTCCTAAAGGGAGAGTATACTTTGGGTGGAATGATTATGTGTATACATGTGGAACAGAAGCAGGGTCAAGCCTCCCATCCTTTCTCCTGCTCTCAGAATTCGTGTGCATTCCAGGGCAGGGTCAATTCAAGCTCTCTTGGAAGCTCATTGTCCCAAGCTTTTCCTTCCTCAGCTGCCTTTTCTCTCTGCTTTTCATTGACCCAGTATCAACCCCATGTTCCTTATTTTCATAAGAGTCACTGATGTGTCCATTTTTCTGTGGCTAGAACACATTGCCTGATGCTGGGAATTTCATCATGAAAAGATGCTGTTCAAAGTTTTGGAGACTGAAAACGCAAAAATCAGGCAGCCTCATTTATTTGTTCAACCTCTTATGAGTCTCTCCACTTACCTAATACACCACAACCTGGTAGGAAAACAGACCTTCTAGATGAGCAAGGACCCAAAACAGACAGTGCAACGTTAGTCCTTTGTAGGGCATGCCTCTATGACCTAAACATCTTCCTCTAGACCATGCCCCTTGAAGTTCCCACAAAGTCAACATGGCCACCCTGGGGACCAAGCTTCCAGCTCATGAAACGTCAAGCGGTGAATCACATCTACCCCACAGCAGTGACTAACAAAGCATCACCTGTGTGTAGGTAGTAGTGGCTCCCTCAGCCCTTTCTGACTTCCTTTCCCCATCTCATGCATCTAAAGAGTAGGTTCAAAGGCTGGAGAGATGGCTCAGTGGTTAAGGTCACTGGCTGCTCTGTCAGAAGGCCCAGGCTCAATCCCTAGCATACACATGGTCGCTAACAACTGTTCATTGCACCAGTTCCAGAGGGACACCCTCTTCTGTCTTCTATAGACATTGTACGACACAGGTGCACTTTTAATACATGCAGGCAATAACACCAAGGTGGAGAATTTGTCCTACAAACTACTACAGCCCCAAGATCTAAAATGGAGACTAGCACTGTGCCTGGAACCCTGGCATTGTGGCATGGAATCCAGAAATATTTTTCAAGTTTGTTGAGTCAATGCTGTCATACTCCAACTCCCTCAAATCACTTCAGGCAGAGAATAAGGACGCGGTGGAAGTATGGCAGCAGCCACAGCCCTTATGCAGGGTTCCAGCCTTATCTTCTATTTTAATTTTGTGGGTGTTTGTGCATGTTCCTGTGTGTTCAGATATGTATGTGTGATCCTGTGCACATGAATGTGTGTGTGTGTGGGGGGGTGGACGCACATGCGTGTAAGCCAGAGGACAACCTCAGTTATTTTTCTTTAGGGTCTCCTTTTTACTTTTGAACCAGGGTCTCTCATTGGCCTGGGACTTTCCCATTAGTCTTGTCTGGCTGGCCAGTGAGCCCCTGGGACCTGCTGTCTCCACTTCCACACTGTTGGGCTAACGAGAGCATGGCCGCATGTCTGATTTTTCTACATGAGTTATAGGGATCAGATTCAAGTCCTCATGCTTGCAAGACAAGAGCACTATGGATCAGCCATCTCTCCAGCCCTCTTCTTACTCTTCCTGGCCACTGTCTTTGTCACACACTGCTCAAGTGATATTGTCAACTTTGACTGTGCCAAATACATAACTGCCCCAGGACCTGCTGCAGGAGCTGCCGTTTGTCACCACTGTGATTCCCCACCCCTGCTCTCCTATGCCCACCCTTACCCCTGCATCATGTCTCTGCTCAACTCATCCCCATAATAGATGTGATGAGAAAAGTAACCACCCTGGCTTACTTTTCTCATCACATCTATTATTGCCTGGGATCACCATAAACATGCTTGTATATCATGCCTTCCCTTTGTGAGTGGTATCTCCACAGGGCAAGTTCCGTGTGGGTTTTATTTTTTTACTACAGCAATGCCTGGATGAATGTCTGATCCACAGAGGCCTTGCTGAATGAATGAATGAATTAATGAATGAATGAATGGTGAGTGGTATCTCCACAGGGCAAGTTCTGTGTTCTTTTTCTTTACTACAGCAATGCCTGGATGAGTGTCTGATCCACAGAGGCCTTGCTGAATGAGTGAATGAATGAATGAATGAATGGCAGCTAGTTAGCATGGGTCCTACCACATGGTGTGGGAACCAGCAGAGGCATGGGGAGAGGTCACCATCAGAGCAGCTCTCGGAATCAGAGCCGTGAAGCTGGAGGCAAAGTAGAAATGCTCTATAGAGGCTGGCCAATTAGATTACAGGCAAGTGTCAGGATGGTGGGAAGGGGGCAGGCAAGATGGCTCAGTGGGTAGTGATGCCAGCCGCCCAAGCTGAGGACTAGAGTTGGATCCCTGGGACTTACATGTTGGAAGGAGAGAACCAACTCCCAGAAGTTGTCCTCTAACCTCCACATATGTGCTGTGACACGCATGCATGTAGATACACACACACACACACACACACACACACAACCAAAAACCAAATGTTCTTGAGGGTGAGGGACAGGCTCAATGGTCCAGTGGGTCCAGGTGTGGCTACTGGTTAAGAAAAATAGCACCGGAGATCTCCTGAGCCCAGCGGCAGGAAGAGGGGGAGACAGGTAGGAACTGGGTGTCTTGGCGAGCTGATTGTTGATCCTTTGGTCCTGCTGTCTTTGGTTTGATTGGCCTTTGTGGCTGTGAGGTTGGAGTTATCCTCCCAGCTGGGATTAAAGGTGTGGTCTTTGGCTTGATTAGATCTAGTGGCTGTGGGGGCGGAGTTATCCTCCCAGCCGGTATTAAAGGCACGCTTGTGTGACTCTTGAGATTTGAGATCTCCTGAGCCCAGCGGCAGGTGCCGGGGCGCGGGCTGAAGAGCCCCCCCCCCCCCGCCAACTGAGATTACGAAGAAGGATCTGAAGGAGGCAAGCAAAGCACGCCTTCAACACAGTGAAGAGGCATTCAGGACTCACATTGGAATACAGGCAAGGAGAAGCCCATATGCCAGGATCACGAAGAAGAGACTACACTGGAAAGGTGCAGGATAATCCCACGCCAAGCTTTACCAACCCTATGGATGACTCCTGCAGTGGGATCCCCCCGGGGATGCCCCAGGACACAGACATCAGAAACACAATTGGGAACATACTTAAAGAACTACAAGATCATAAAGAACAAATTAAAGAACTAAGAAAAGAGAATGAGGACCGAGAGAGAGAGAATGACAAGCTCCGGAAGGAAGTAGAAACACTGAAAAGATCCCATGCTGAAAAAGAAAAAGAAACCAACCAGCAAACAAAAGAGCTACAAAAAGAGATCGAGAAGCTCCAAAAAGAAATAGAAACACTAAAGAAATCAGAAGAGGAAATGAAAAAGGAAATCAAACACTCATCCATTCAAGAGGAAAGGAATGAAAAAAGCCTCAGAAGCAGAATGGAGGAAGCAGAACAAAGAATATCAGACCTGGAGGACAACACAGAACAACTAAAAACCTCAAGGAAAGATTATGAAAAATTTAAAAATACACAAAAATGGAACAACCAGGAGCTGTGGGACACTATGAAAAGATCAAACCTCCGCATCATAGGAATAGAGGAAGGAGAAGAATCCCAAGAGAAAGGTATTGATCAGATCTTCAACAGAATAATAGATGAAAACTTCCCCAAACTAAAAAAGGACAAACCAATACCAATACAAGAAGCACATAGAACTCCAAACAGACAAGATCAGAAAAGAAATTCTCCACGCCACATCATAGTTAAAATGCTGGACACCCAAAACAAAGAGAAAATTCTTAAAGCGACAAGAGAAAAACAACAAGTGACCTATAAGGGGAAACCTATCAGAATAACAACGGACTTCTCACAGCAAACGATGAAGGCAAGAAGAACCTGGAGCAAAGCATTCCCAGTGTTGAGGGACAATGGATGCCAGCCCAGGTTACTATACCCAGCAAAAATGTCAATCATAGTGGAAGGAGAGAGGAAAATCTTCCATGACATAAACAACTTGAAAGAATACATGTCCGGAAAACCAACCCTTCAGAGAATACTTGAAGCAATCCAAAGAACAGAAGAAAGGAGCAACCAACCCCAGGCAACTAGAAGGAGAAATCAATAAAAGCATAACTGCAGAAGTAGAAACCTAAATCAAAACCGCAGATGGATAATAAGGCAAAAGGAAGCAACACAAACCTATCAGTCATAACCTTAAATATTAATGGACTAAATTCCCCAATCAAAAGACATAGACTGGGAGACTGGATTAGGAAACAGAATCCATCGATATGCTGTCTGCAAGAAACACATCTTACCTTCAAGGACAGGCACCACCTTAAAGTGAAGGGATGGAAAAAAATATTCCAAGCAAATGGTACCAAAAAGAAAGCAGGTGTTGCTATTTTAATATCGGATAAAATAGACTTCAAAGTAAAAGAAATCAGAAGAGACAAAGAAGGCCATTACATTTTCATCAAAGGAACAATCCACCAAGAAGATTTCACAATTATGAATATATATGCCCCAAATTCTGGTGCACCAAACTTTATAAAGACAATTCTCCAGGACCACAAGTCACAGACTAACCCCAGCACACTCATAGTGGGAGATTTCAATACCCCACTGAGTCCTTTGGATAGGTCAACAGGACAAAAAATAAACAGAGAGACATCTGAACTGAACGATATGATACACCAAATGGACCTCATAGACCTCTACCGAACATTCCATCCTAATACCAGAGAATACACTTTCTACTCAGCACCCCACGGAACATTCTCCAAAATCGACCACATCCTGGGACACAGAAGAAACCTCTACAAATACAAAAAGATTGAAATAATTTCATGCATCCTGTCAGACCACAGTGCAATGAAGCTCAACATCAACACCAGGACAAGCCCTCCTGCCTACAAGAACACATGGAGACTAAACAACACACTCTTGAATAATGAATGGGTCAAGGAAGAGATAAAGAAAGAAATAAAAACATTCCTGGAACTGAATGACAATGACAATACAACACAACAAAACTTATGGGATACCTTAAAAGCAGTCCTAAGAGGGAAATTTATAGCCCTGGGTGCCTACATTAGAAAAACAGAAAGAGCACAAGTGAATGATCTAACACTACAGCTAAAAGCACTTGAGAGGCAACAACAGATGAACCCTAAACGCAACAGACAGGAAGAAATAACAAAAATCAGAGCAGAAATCAATGAAATAGAAACAAAGAAAACAATACAAAAAATCAATGAAGCCAAAAGTTGGTTCTTTGAAAGAATAAACAAGATAGACAGACCTCTAGCCCAGTTAACAAAAAGAAAGAAGGAACAACTCCAAATCAATACAATCTGTGATGAAAAGGGAAATATCACAACGGACAAGGAAAAGATCAAGAAAATTATATGGGAATATTACAAGAACCTATATTCTACCAAGTTTGAAAATCTAGAAGAAATGGATGAATATCTGAAATCTTGGGAATCACCAAAGCTTGGCCAAGAGGAGACCAGCAGCTTAAACAGACCCATAACATATGAAGAAATAGAGGATGTAGTAAGAAGCCTCCCAACTAAAAAAAGCCCAGGCCCAGACGGTTTCACAGCAGAATTCTATAAAACATTTCAAAAAGACCTACAACCATTATTTCTGAAACTGTTTAGAAGTATACAATCAGAGGGAATTCTCCCAAATTCCTTCTATGAAGCCAACATCACTCTATTACCAAAACCAGGCAAAGATACAACTAAAAAGGAGAATTATAGACCCATCTCCCTCATGAACACAGATGCCAAAATTCTAAACAGAATACTGGCAAATCGCATACAGACCCACATCAAGAAGATCATCCATCATGACCAAGTTGGATTCATACCAGAGATGCAGGGATGGTTCAACATACGAAAATCAATAAACATCATCAAACACATAAACGGAATCAAAGACAAAAACCACACCATCATCTCAATTGATGCTGAAAAAGCCTTTGACAAAATCCAGCATCCCTTCATGCTTAAAGTCCTAGAAGGAATTGGATTGGAGGGATCATTCCTCAATGTAATCAAAGCCATATACAGGAAACCCACAGCCAATATCATCCTAAATGGGGAAATGACGGAAACATTCCCTTTAAAGGTAGGAACTCGGCAAGGCTGCCCCCTATCACCACTCCTCTTCAATATAGTGCTTGAAACACTTGCTAGAGCAATAAGGCAAGAAAAGGATATTAAAGGAGTACTAATTGGAAAAGAGGAAGTCAAACTATCCCTATTTGCTGATGATATGATTGTTTACTTAAGAGATGCAAAAAACTCCACCAGAAAACTCCTAGAAACGATTAACAGCTTCAGCAAAGTGGCAGGATACAAAATTAACCTTAGAAAATCAATGGCCTTTCTTTACACCAAGAACAAGCAACTGGAGAAAGAATTCAAAGAGACCTTCCCACTCACAATAGCCTCAAAAACAATAAGATACCTAGGAACAAACCTAACCAAAGACACCAAAGACCTCTACAACAAAAATTTTAAACCCTTAAAGAAAGAAATTGAAGAAGACCTCAGAAGATGGAAAAACCTCCCATGCTCATGGATTGGGAAAATTAACATTGTAAAAATGTCCATTTTACCAAAACTCTTGTATAGATTTAATGCAATCCCAATCAAAATCCCCAAGAGTTTCTTCACAGGCTTGGAAACAAAAGTTCTTAAATTCATTTGGAGAAACAAAAGACCCCGAATAGCCAAATCAATCCTGAGTGAAAAGAGCTACACAGGAGGGATCTCTATACCAGATTTTAAACTATACTACAGGGCTATAGTCATAAAAACAGCCTGGTACTGGCACAAAAACAGACCTGTTGACCAATGGAACAAAACCGAAGATCCAAATCTGAGCACATACAATTTCAGCCATCTCATATTTGACAAGGGGGCCAAGAAACCACAATGGAGAAAAGACAGCATCTTCAGCAAGTGGTGTTGGCAAAACTGGATCACCACTTGTAGAAGAATGAAATTAAACCCCTACCTCTCACCCTGTACAAAAGTCAACTCCAGATGGATTAAAGACCTCAACGTGAAACCCCAAACTCTGAAGGTGATAGAAGAAAAAGTTGGCAGCAGACTACAAGACATAGGCGTAGGAAAAGACTTCCTAAATCAGACAGCAGCTGCACAAGAATTAAGGTCGACAATTGACAAATGGGACCTCATTAAACTCAAAAGCTTCTGTACATCAAAAGAAACAATCAAGGAAGTGAAGAGAAATCCCACAGAGTGGGAGGAAACCTTCACTGCAGAAACATCTGACAAAGCATTGATTTCCAGAATATATAAACTACTCAAAAAACAAAGAAGAAAGAAAACAAATGACCCACTCAATAGATGGAGCAAAGAGCTGAACAGAGACTTCACAAGTGAGGAATTAGAGATGGCTGAGAAACACCTTAAGAAGTGTTCAACATCACTAATCATTAAGGAAATGCAAATGAAAACCACTTTAAGATATCATCTTACTCCAATAAGACTGGCTAGGATCAAGAAAACAAATGATACCAAGTGCTGGAGAGGTTGTGGGGAAAGGGGAACACTCATCCACTGCTGGTGGGAATGTAAACTCGTACAGCCACTATGGAAAGCAGTGTGGAGAACCCTTGGAAGACTTGGAATGAACTTGCCACCCGACCCAGCCATACCACTCCTGGGCATGTACCCTCAAGACTTACGCCACCACAGAGATACATGCACGGCCATGTTTATTGCAGCTCTCTTCACAATAGCAAGGAGCTGGAACCAACCTAAATGCCCCTCAACTGACGAGTGGATAGAGAAAATGTGGTACATCTACACAATGGAATTCTATGCAGCAGTAAAGAAAGACGACATCACGAGCTTTGCAGGAAAATGGCTGGAGCTAGAGGACATCATGCTGAGTGAAGTAACACAGTCCCAGAAAAACAAACGATGCATGGTATCACTCATCTGTGGATGCTAGTGCCAATTACCCAGTTGTAAGTATTTCTTGTGTAGGGCCCCCTGAGCTTTTGTACAAAGCAGTTGGGCATAATGCAT
This sequence comes from Rhizomys pruinosus, assembly GCA_009823505.1. Classification (NCBI taxonomy): domain Eukaryota; kingdom Metazoa; phylum Chordata; class Mammalia; order Rodentia; family Spalacidae; genus Rhizomys; species Rhizomys pruinosus. The sequence goes on from VZQC01012080.1 coordinate 2,336,787, forward strand.
TTTGGCAACAACAACAACAACAGAAAATACTGCATCAAAGAACTGACTGAAACAGTGAACTTCTGCTCAAAACAGTCAACTTCCCCATGGAAAATATTGAGAAAGACTAAGAGATAGAAAGCATGTTTGGCAGAATGCACGAGCTCTGGTGGGGTGGGGGAATGAGCGGGAACATGGGTCTAGATTTGTTAAAAACAAATAAATAAATTTATGTGGAAAAAAAAAAAGAAAAATAGCACCATTTGTGGTAGGTGCAGGTGGTCTCCTCCAGGGGGCGCTGCATAGAGAGGAAGCTGGATCTCATCCGGCACCGTTCCCTTTGCAGGCGGCACATGGAACAGCACTATATGGCATTCTCTGTTTCATAGTTTGAGAAAATAATATTAACCACCCTGAGGCTCCACTTGCAAGAGGCTGGCATCATGACAGCCTCCCGTGACTACTGTGGGGTGAGCTGGGATGCAGGGACACAGAGCATGGACTCACAACTTCCCTTAGCTATTCAGAGTGCATCTTGAAGCCGGCCGAATCCGCACCACCTGGGAGACCTTACAAAATGCTCTGCCCTAGACTCAGAACGTCCATTTTGACAAGATTCCTGGACCTCTTGCGGTGTGAGAACTTCCTTCTGCTGCTCCGGGCTTTCAGGCTGTTCCCTCTATTAACTTCGACTCAATTTGAGGTTGAGTCACCTCTACCATATCTATGCCGTCTGTCCCCATGTGTCCACAGCCAGCTTTGGGATTCTAGATTCTAGAAAGGCCACTAGACACTTAGTGATGCTTCCAAGGCTCTGGGGAGTTGAACATATTTTATAGTCCTATGAGGATAGGTCTTCTAATCTAGGTATTGAAAAAGAAAGACTGAGATGATGACCTAGCACTTTTGTGGTGCTCAGATGGTCTGATGAACATGGAAGTTCCTTGTCAATTGTACAGTTCTGTCCAGACACAGAGGGTTATTGCTTCTGCATAGTGTGATATGAAGGTCCCCGACAGAACCCACTTACTTCTCAAATGTCACTTCAACAAATTAGGAGGAGGGAGGAAAAGAATGGTCTGGGGTCAGTAGTCTCCAATTAGCAGGCAGGAAGAGACACAGGAAGCCACCAATTCATTTAGCCTAAGTGGGTAGCTAGCAGACACCTGTAGGTTTCAAATAGGGATTCGATGGTGGGGTTGCTGGAGGAAAGTTGCAAAGAGGAAAGGGGCGTTGGGGTTAGGTGGGATTTTTTGGGGGAGGAACATGGTAGCCACTCGAGGCGGAGAGCATGGGAGGACAGAGATTTTTGTGCAAACTAGCTCCAGCACCCCAGAGGGTCAGGGGGCTTCTCCCCTCCATGCCCAGGGACCACCTGATTTTTGTACCTTCCCTCTTACATCAAGATGTTCTGCACCCTGCAGAAGTGGTCGCAGCTTTGGAGCCAACTGGTGGGGCATGTCCTTGTTAGGGAAGAATGGCTCAAAGCACAGAGGGGTTCTGGGAAGTTGCAGGAAGTCATGGGGACTGACGCAGCAAGTGATTGGCAATCGCTGGTCATGTGTGGTCATGAGGGTGATGTGGATTGGGCGGGAACAACTCAGTCTTTGAAAGGACATCACCATGGGCTGGAGAGATGGCCTAGTGGTTAAGAGCGCTGACCGCTCTTACAGAGGAGAGTAAAAGTTTAGAGACCTCTGTCTGCAGGTGACCACTCTGGTCACCCAGTTTCAAGGTCTCACCTGTCTTTGCTCTTTTCAACCTCTGATCTCTCTCTCTCTCTCTCTCTCTCTCTCTCTCTCTCTCTCTCTCTCTCTCTCTCCATTTCTGTCTCTCCCATGATCCCTTAGTCTATCTCTGTCCACATCCTCTCTTAATATACAATTTTCAATTAGGATTCTGTAATTCCCTCATTTTAGTTCCCTATTTCGCCCCTTCCTATAACGCAAGATAGAAATCCATTGGACCAGGGACCTTCTGCCTTCATTCACAGATAGATTCCCAAAGCTGTGTGTGGCTCACACTTGATACTCGACAAGCATTTTAAAAATCAAACTGAATTGAATTAATACGAGAGTGGCCATACCACATAGAGTTTGTTCCTGGGTCTCCCATCAAATCACTGTGTAGCCCAGATGCACGCATCCAGCATTCTCTGGCTCAATCTCCCCACTGATGAAGGTGGGTCTCAAGTGGAACTTTCAGCTCCAGTTCTGTGACTCTAACAGTCATCTTTCAAGACAGCGTTGGAGGCCTGTTTTCAGGAGGTATCGAGGAGAACAACACAGAAGATGTGAACAGACCTGGGTGGGAGTCTGGCTCTGAAGCTTAAGAATTAAGACTCTTGATGAGGTGTTTGACTTCCACTGTGTAGACGGGGCTCCTAGCACAGTGCCTGGCATGGCTCAGCAACCGACTTAATGCTAATTTCTCCTTCTTCTTGCCATCTGGGCTTGGGTGCTTTGTGCCAAACAAGCCTCAGCTCTCACAGTCATGCTGTAGAGGTCTGAAAAAAAATATCTCCTTGCAAACTGTGAAGTGCGTTCCCAAAGGTAAAGGGTTGTGGTGGTGACTTACATACCCAAGCCCTGGCTTTGCTACACACAGATGAAATCCAGACCACAGCTTCTATTTATACCCAGACCATCTCATGATTCACGAGCCTCGCTGCTCATCAGAAAGTTGCACCTGACGAGACCAAATTCACATTGGGTTTGTCAAAGTCTAATTAAAACTTGATGGTCGTGTCTAACATGTTGCCTTATTATTTTGGCCTAATTAGGGTTATGAGTGGGTGTTGAATGCAGCCATTCCAGCAATGCTGTGATGTAACAGCTGGAGAGGGGTGGGGCTTAGCCAGATGATCTGTTACTTGGAGCTACCAAGGATCTTTACATCTGACAGCTGCCTGCCCGGCACCTCCCCAGCCCCGGCCTTGTAAAAAGCAGACTTATATTCTTCCCTTTTGATCTTCTGACGTATCAGGAGCTATTCAGTACCTTCAGGAAATGGGGTAGCAAAATCCACCAAAGTGAGAATGTTCTCTGTCATGGCTTGTAGTCCCTGGGGGTGGAGGACTGGAAACATCCGGTGGCGCGAGGAAAAGAATGCTTCATCTAACCTTAGCGCTGGTCATGTGTGGTCATGAGGGTGATGTGGATCGGGCGGGAACAACTCAGTCTTTGAAAGGACATCACCATGGGCTGGAGAGATGGCCTAGTGGTTAAGAGCGCCGACCGCTCTTACAGAGGACCCGGGTTCGATCCCCAGCACCCACATGGCGGCCGAGAACCGTCTGAAACTCCAATTCCAGGAGAACTCCAGTTCCAGGGGAATCCGAGACCCTCTTCTGACCGTCGCGGCATTGCACGCAACGGGTGCACTAAACTGCATGCACGACAGTACATTCATACACATACAAGAAATAAATAAAAAATTAAACAAAAATAAAAAAAAAGAAAGGACATCACCACTCTTCAGTTTTAAATAACCAAAATCTTTGTCTCTGTTCTCAGAAACGGGCAGGATGTTTGAGACAAAATACTTCAAAAAATACCGCTACCCAAGCTAAAAATTCTTCCATTAGGCATATTGTAATAGGACAAGATAGCTGCAACTTCCAAAGATCCTGCCTCTTGACTTTCATACCCTGTGATTCTACTTTATTACTTATTATCTTAGCCTTTGAGTCCACGTGGGCCAGACACAGTGACTTGGTTCTGATGAATTGAATGTGGCAGAAAGAAGAGCTATTTCTGCTGAGATTAGACACAAACTGGGTGAGTTCTGTCTTGCTGACCCCTCCCCTTTGGCTATTGCCTGCCTGCTGGGATGAAGCGGCCATGTTAGGGGTGCCTCCATGGAGGGGCTGGTGGGAAGGGCCGTGGGAATTCCAACAAGGAGAGGCTAGCAGGAAGGAGCCTGTTGGGGTGTCCTCCATGGAGGGGCTGGGGGAAGGGGCTCATGTCGGGATGGGCTTCTCATGGGGTGCTGTTGCAGGGAAGGGGCCATTGTCGGGAGGGCCTCCATGGAGGGGCTGGCAGGAAGGGGCCATGTCGGGAGGGCCTCCATGCGGGGGCTGGCAGGAAGGGGCCGTGTCGGGAGGGCCTCATGGAGGGGCTGGAGGGGAAGGGGCCAATGTCGAGGAGGGCTTCCTGGAGGGCTGGCAGGAGAGGGGCCCGTGTCGGGAGGGCCTCCATGGAGGGCGTTGGGGGAAGGGGCCGTGTCGGGAGGGCCTCCATGGAGGGGGTTGGGGGAAGGGGCCGTGTCGGGGGGCCTCCATGGAGGGGTTGGGGGAAGGGGCCGTGTCGGGAGGGCCTCCATGGACGGGCTGGCGGGAAGGGGCCGTGTCGGGAGGGCCTCCATGGCGGGGGATGGGGAAGGGGGACACGTGTCGGGGAGGGGCCTCCATTGGACGGTTGGCGGAAGGGGCACGTGTCGGGCAGTGGGGGCCTCCATGGACGGGCTGGCAGGAAGGGGCCGTGTCGGGAGGGCCTCCATGGACTGGCTGGCCATCTGGTCCCTGGACGGCGCATCTGGCTGACTGGCTGGCCATCTGGCCCATGAGGGGCCGAGGGCCGTGTCGGGAGGGCCTCCATGGAGCGGGACTGGCAGGAAGGGGCCGTGTCGGGAGGTGCCTCCATGGAGGGGCTGGGTGGAGGGGCCGGTCGGGAGGGCTTCCATGGAGGGGCTGGCAGGAAGGGGCCGTGTCGGGAGGGCCTCCATGGAGGGGCTGGGGGAAGGGGCCATGTCGGGAGGGCCTCCATGGACTGGCTGGCCGGAAGGGGCCGTGTCGGGAGGGCCTCCATGGAGGGGTTGGGGGAAGGGGCCGTGTCGGGAGGGCCTCCATGGACTGGCTGGCAACAGTTGGTCCCGTGTGGAGCTGGCCTCCATGCGGTCTGGCCGTGAGTTGGGAGGCTGGCAGTCTGGGGGGAGGCCGTGGTCGGCGCCAGGGTCCTCCATGGACGGCTGGCGGAAGGGGCCGTGTCGGGAGGGCCTCCATGGACGGGCTGGCGGGAAGGGGCCGTGTCGGGAGGGCCTCCATGGAGGGGCTGGGGGAAGGGGCCGGGTCGGGAGGGCCTCCATGGAGGGGTTGGGGGAAGGGGCCGTGTCGGGAGGGCCTCCATGGAGGGGTTGGGGGAAGGGGCCGTGTCGGGAGGGCCTCCATGGACGGGCTGGCAGGAAGGGGCCGTGTCGGGAGGGCCTCCATGGACGGGCTGGCGGGAAGGGGCCGTGTCGGGAGGGCCTCCATGGACTGGCTGGCCATCTGGTCCCCTGTGGACTGGCTGGCCATCTGGTCCCCTGTGGACTGGCTGGCCATCTGGTCCTCCATGGACTGGCTGGCCGGAAGGGGCCGTGTCGGGAGGGCCTCCATGGACGGGCTGGCGGGAAGGGGCGTGTCGGGAGGGCCTCCATGGAGGGGTTGGGGGGGCCGTGTCGGACGGGCCTCCATGGAGGGTGGAGCCTGGGAGCGAGGACGGGCAGGGGGGAGCCGTGTCGGGAGGGCCTCCAATGGAGGGGCCTGGGGGAGAGGGCCGTGTCCGGGAGGGCCTCCATGGACGGGCTGGCACGGGAAGGGGGCCGTGTCGGGAGGGCCTCCATGGAGGGGTTTTGGGGGAAGGGGCCGTGTCGGGAGGGCCTCCATGGAGGGGTTGGGGGAGGGGCCGTGTCGGGAGGAGCCTCCATGGTGGGGATGGGGGAAGGGGCCGTGTGGGAGGCGCCTCCATGGAGGGCTGGCAAGGAAGGGGCCGTGTCGGTAGGGCCTCATGGCCGGGCTGGCAGGAAGTGGGCCGTGTCGGAGGGCCTCCTGGACTGGCTGGCCGAAGGGGCCGTGTCGGGAGGGCCTCCATGGGGGTTGGGGGAAGAAGCGGGCCGTTTGTCGGAGAGGCCTCCAATGGAGGGCTGGCGGGGAAGGGGCGTGTCGGGGAGGGCCTCTCCATGGAGGGTTGGGGGAAGGGCCGTGTCGGGGAGGGCCTCCATGACGTGGCTGGCCGAAGGAAGGGGCCGTGTCGGGGGGGCCTCCATGGAGGGGTTGGGGGAAGGGTCCGTTGTCGGCGGGGGCCTCCATGGAGGGGTCTGGGGGGCAGGGGGCCGTGTCGGGAGGGCCTCCATGGAGGGGTTGGGGGAAGGGGCCGTGTCGGGAGGGCCTCCATGGAGGGGCTGGCGGGAAGGGGCCGTGTCGGGAGGGCCTCCATGGAGGGGTTGGGGGAAGGGGCCGTGTCGGGAGGGCCTCCATGGAGGGGTTGGGGGAAGGGGCCGTGTCGGGAGGGCCTCCATGGAGGGGTTGGGGGAAGGGGCCGTGTCGGGAGGGCCTCCATGGACGGGCTGGCGGGAAGGGGCTGTGTCGGGAGGGCCTCCATGGACGGGCTGGCGGGAAGGGGCCGTGTCGGGAGGGCCTCCATGGAGGGGCTGGCAGGAAGGGGCCGTGTCCGGAGGGCCTCCATGGAGGGGCTGGGGGAAGGGGCCGTGTCGGGAGGGCCTCCATGGAGGGGCTGGGGGAAGGGGCCGTGTCGGGAGGGCCTCCATGGACGGGCTGGCCGGAAGCGGCCATGTTGGGATTGTCCCCAAGGAGAGGCTAGCAGGAAGTGAGGACTGCTTCTGGCGGATAGCAACTAATTCCTGCCAACAGTCTCATGAATGAGCTTTGGAAGCACACTAGTCAAGCCTCAGATGCTTATAGTCTTGTCGCGAATTGCTGCCTGTGAGGACTCTGAAGCAGAGGACCCAGTTAATGATACTATACCTAGAGTCTTGACTCACAGAGACCATGAGGAATAAATGCCATTTTAAGCCACAAGGATTTGGGGCAATATACTACATAGCAAGAGATATTTAATACAAATTCCAATAAGTGGAATAGCTCAAATACAATAGAAACTTATTTGCTATCCTGATAACTGTATTCTGTTCATAAATAGGAGCCATCACATTTGGGAATTTAATTAATTTTTAAAAAACATTTTAAATTGTGAAAAACTATACATTACAGAAAATTTACCATTTGAACTATTTTAAGTGTACAGTCCAGTGGGTGTTAAGCACATCTACACTGCTGTGTGACCACCACCACCACCCATCTCCAGGATCGTTACTGTCTTGTCAAACTGATGTGTGGGACTTTTTAGGGGCCATGCTTGGAAGTACACATCGCATCTTTATGTATGGCAGTGGATGGAATGTAGACTCATGGACACATCTAACTGCAAGGGAGTCTGGGAAATGTAGTCTGACTGTTTACAAGAAGAAGGAAACATGGATTTTTGTCTGTCACATTCATGTACCATGGTATCTGTATTCCAAATGAATACCTAGTCATGGTCACCCTACAAACGCTCTGACTCAAGGATGGATCCGTTCACATATTCTCCTGATTGTGCAAGTGCCACAGCTCCTCGTCCTCTGCTTTGAATTTTAGAACCAAGGTCTTAGGAAAAAAAGTTCTTAACTGGTTAAAGATCCCTGATGCTTCTCTGAGATACTTCTTGAAATGTATTCTGGACATGTTGTATCACCACATCAGTTTGCTCTCTGTATACTTTGTAATGTTTTTCTTAATTGCTTGGGACATTTTCTAGAACCAAGGATTCTGTTCTCTAACGACTTTCCTCTCCTTAAGGCAACTTTCTTCATCACTGTCTCATCACATCCAAAGTGGCAGAAGTGGAATTGATGGCCCTGGACCATATGACGTCTTTGCTTCCCTGGTTGGATGAGGGCAGCTTCTGAGCTAGGGCTCTGAGGAAGTCCCTCCCACCATGCAGAGGGTTGATTCCCATTGTCAAAGGTGGGTGACCTTTCTGGGCTCTTTTGGTCCTTCATGCCCTGAGTTATGGACAAGGCGACTGGGTTCATTTCATAAATCTCTCATTTCTAGCACATTGTAGAGTCTGTTTTCAGTAGAAAATGTCTATTGTGAAGTAAAGAAGAAAGAGCAACAGCCCTGTGACCTCTTGCAGTTTCTCTTCAAGCCAACATGTTTGGGTGTGGGTTGAGTGGCATTGCAAACTGTGAGAAGTTCAATTTAAGACATTCTAAGACTGACCAAATGGATTGAGTTTCCATGAGCTGCTAGTGATTCAAGCAGATTTGAGTACTCTGCCCCTCTACTTATCTGACCTTGTCTATGCCATATAGCATTTCAGCAGGGTTGTTTGTTTTTTGAATATGTTGAATCTGGGAGCCTGACTGAGAGAAATACATATCAACTGGTGGCTCCATCCCTGGGGCTAAACTCTCTGAACTGAAGAGGTTCACAGACCAGGGAGGGGAACCTAGCTTAGTACAAGGCTGTGGGAGTACGGGAGAGGTGTGAAGGAGATGTTAACAGCGGTGAACATGAGGTCTAGTCCCTGCTTGGGGAAGGAGAGGGAGTCAGAGAAACTTCTTGAGGAGATAATATCCTAGCAGGGTTGTAAAGGGTGAGTAGGAGTTAGGGAAGAAAAATCAAAGTAGAAATGTGAGAAATGGCGCACAGATAAAGTCAAAGACTTGAGAACACAGTGCAGCCTTGGAGCTCAAAGTAGTGGGGGAAAGCAATGTGGTGCTGCCAAAATAAGTCTTAGAAAGACCAGGGTTCAAAGCCTGGCTCCATCCGTTTCTTCCGTGTGACTGTGGTTAAGTCTTTCTTTGCCTTCATTATTTTTTTAACCATAAAATGATGTGATGGTTAGCCTTAATTGTCAACTTGATATAGCCTAGAATCACCTAGGAAGATGGTCTCATGAGGCATTGTATACACTGGCTTGGCCTGTGCGTACGTCTGTGGGGACCTATCTTAATCTAACTGGTGTGGGAAGACCCAGGCCAGTCCACTATGGGTGGAGTTATTCCCTAGGCAGGGGTCCTTGAACTGTGTAAAGGTAGAGAAACTGCACTGAGAACAAGCAAGCAAGCAATGGACTCATCCTCTCTCTGCTCTTGACTGCGGATGGGACATGATCAGCTATTTCCAGATCCTGCTGCCGTCACTACCCCCGTAGTGGACCATAGACTGGAGTTGTGGGCTAAAACAAACCCTTTCTCCCTTCCATTGCTTCTTGGCCTGGGTGTTTTATCACAGCTATAGAAACAAAACTAGGCTGATGAGGTAATGAAAAACCCCCAACACAGGTTGCTTAAGGGATGAAGAGACATGTAGCATGGTGTCTGGATCATATACCAAGATGACTAAATGCCATTCACTGCCCTGGGGAAAGTGTCATTGACAAGGCACATCTAGGCTGGGGCATAGTCTAGGAAATCAGCAATGCGCAGCATAACAGGCAATGAAACAACAATAGCTTTTGCCACATAACCAATCATCCCAAGCTTAGCTGCTTAAAGCAATTCTGCATTACTGTTCATGAGCCATTAGGTTCTGTGATCTTGGCTGGGCTCAGAGGATCACTGATAAGCTTGCTTCTGTGTCTATGGTCAGTTGATTGGTTGACCTGAGCCTGGATGGTTCAGATGGTCTCAGTAGTTGGTTGTTTGGCTGTGAGCTGAGATGGTTAGCTCCAAACACTCACAGTATTTAGGAAGCTAGCTCAGGTTTGCTCACATGGTGGAGAGGCCCAGGCTAGCAATGAGCACAATATTGTTTGCTATGTTCCATTGTCTAAAGTAAGTCAAAGCTAGTCCAGATTCAAGAGGTAGAGAAATACATTCTACTTCTGATAAGAAGGGCTGCAGAGTTATATAATAAAAATATAAATAGAGGTTTGGGGATGTGGATCACCTGGTAGAATGTTGTTTAGCAGGCATTAAGTCCTGGGTTCCACCTCAGGTACAGAATAAATGAGGCGTGGTGCTACATACTGGTAATCCCAGCACTCAGGAGGTAGAGGCAGGGGGATCAGGAATTCAGGGTCCTCCTCTGCTACAAATGGAGTTTGAGGCCAGTTGGGGATAAAGGAGGCTTTATCTCAAAATAAATAGATGATAGATAGATTAAGATAGATAGATAGGCCAGGCGTGGTGGCACACACCTTTAATCCTAGCACTTGGAAAGCAGAGGCAGGTGGATCTTTGTGAGTTCAAGGCCATCCTGGTCTACAGAGTGAGTTCCAGGACAGCTGGGACTACAGGGAGACCCTGTCTCAAATAGACAAAAAAAAAAAAAAAAAACAGAATGTACAAAATGTAAAAAATACAATGAATTAAGAAAAGGGAAAAAACTTAACGTTTTCAAAAATTAACACGTACACACTTTAAATTTAATATATATGGAATGTTTTTGTCTGCATGTCGATGTCAAAGTGTAACCACTAATGTGCAATCCCAGGATGTCCAAAAGGCACAACATGCACTAGAATGGAGTTAAGCAACACAAGTTATGGGAACCATCCTAGGTCCTTTGCAAGATTAAGCCCAGTAACAGTTCTTTTTCTGCGAGTTGTCCAGGATTCTTAAGCTTGCAGGATTTTTAAAGCTCGCGAGCCCCTTGCAGATGCACTTAGCTTTGCTCCTCCATTTTATTATATTCTTTTTTGAAGACAGGGTCCTCCGGCCCTAGAGCCTATGCAAGAGCCACAGCTTCCTCGCCCAGGTTGGCCTGAACTCAACTCCTGGTAGACCAGGCTGGACTGAACTCACAAAGATCCTCCCTTTGCCCCCGGGCATGCCCCTTTGGGTGCCCAGGGAGATTCACAAGGGGCACCTCGACTCCCCCTCAGGCCCAGCCTAAGTTGAGGTTCTTAAGTAGAGCTTTTTTCTATTATTACCTTAAAAAAAATGGGGAAACCTAAGCAAGTTTCAGTGAAGCTCCAAAGAAGCAGATAGAGGCAACTTGAAACATAACAGAAGATATCAAAGCAGGCACGAGGGAAGGAAATCCAGCTGAAGAGAACATGAGAATTGGAGAAGAGGGTAGGCAGGGCTCTTTGGTCAACCTGGGAAGAGCTTATCCAGCATTGGGCAGGATGGACGGCGAGGAAAGACGTGGTCGGTTGTCTCCCCCTTAGGGCTGACTGCTTTCTTTGGTGCGAGAATGAATTAACCCCAGCCTCAGAGAGAAAGTAGGAAAACAGAAAGGGTGAACACCAAAAGGACAGAAGGCCCCTTGCAACAAGAGCATCACCGGGGCTGTACGATCCAAAGGAGAGAACGACACCGGGACATTTAGAGAAGGACAAGGGCCACAGCACGCCACGGGAGCCGCCTTCCCGGCTAGAGCACTCGCCTGTCCTCTGGCCAACATCTAGCCCGGGAGCCCCTTGCAGAGCACAGCTGTCCTCCCCAGCAGCCCTTCCATCAGCTCGGGCACCAGTTGCCCTGCACTTTTCCTCTCCCTCCTGTAAATCCATCCATCTTCACCTCTGGACCCGAAACCTCTGGCGGGTGTTTGCTTTCCTGGCTTCCTCCATGAATCTTTCTCATTAATTGCAGAAACTTAGCCAGAATGGTGTAATGGGATAATGGCACCCTCTGAGCAGTCAGCAGGGCTAAACAGGCTGCATTCGCCTGTTCACTGTAGCTGCTGGTCTCAGGCCCAGAACTCCTTAAAGCTGAATTAGTAGTTTTATGGAAAAACAATAAACGACAAACTAGTCCTCTCTGCCCACATCCTTTGCATTTCCACTTGATTAAAGAAAACCCAGCCCACAGGATCTTTCGAGACTTTCGCATGACACGACTTTAAGAACACACAGCCAAGACCGGGAACGAAACTGGACTTAACTCAGCATTCTTGTTTGTGGCCAGCCCAAAAACACGACCTATCAGTTTGTTGCCAGGGGGTGGCTGAGTGCATGAAGGCGGGGCGCGTGGGAGAGAGTTGTGGGGTTTTCTGGGAGAGCCTCCACGGTTCCTATATGGAGGGCATTTGTTGGTGGTGGGTGGTGACCGGTGAGGCTGAGGCGTTGGCATCTAGAATTCCCTCCAGGGCTCATGGGCTATTTCTCGGGTGTTGTTGGAGAGTGTATTCATATGCATAAACGGGTATCTGGGTGATTAGGAAGTGAAAGAACTAGAGGGTTGATAAACTTCAGAGCTAGGTATGCACCTCGGTGCAGGTAGAGGTCCTTTTGGGCAGCCATACTGTTTGGTGGATTCAAGGAGAAGGGCACTGAGCTCGCACAGCCTTCTCTCAGAGCCGTGAAGTCAGGTTCAGCGGGGGACGGGGGGACCTTGATCGCCGCCCCGGCGTCTCTCATATCTTTGAGTCTTTCTGCCTTCCTCCACTGTCCCCTTCTTTCCTGGGCTGTTCCTTCTGCTCTCTCTAGCTTCACCACTCTCGCGCGCGGTCTCCACGAGCATGGCATCCTAATAGCTCCATGAAGCTTGCACCGGCATCGCTACCAATGGCACGCTTGCTCCCTCCAGTTCTTTTACACCGCATCTCCCTCTTGAGCGCGCGGCAGTTAGAGTTCCTCGGCAAACACACAGCTTACATTTGTCTCTGTTGTGGTAACACGGCTTTCCAAGCATCACGACAATTATTATTTGAGGACACCTGACGAAGACAGAGAGCTTCTTTTTAACATTACAGCCTTGACTGATGTCTGCCTACCATCCATGGGGTGGGCGTCCCATCCCAGAAATCCCTACGAATAGAATCCTGGGTGCCCTGATTGCACTACAGTCTTTTAAATCGACTTGCACTTACAATTTTTTCTCTAGGAGATATTACATTTCTAGACACGCGCTTCATGAATCCCAGCGTGCACAGTTAGTCAGGAGGCGCCATGGATCTATGGTTCACAGTTGGTCGTTCTTTGCTCGCGATCATCGGTAGTTTTTCAGAGCCAACTTCGACTGAATCCATGGCGTCTTACGCCTTGGGCTCTCCACCTACGCAGTCTTCTCATTGGTCTACCTTTGGGTCTCTCAGCATTTCAGTCACAGCAGAGGGATGGGGGGCAGCTCTTTCCTCCCTACTCTCACCACATCTCCACACACCTTTATTCTCCACAAAACTGGTTTCCATTACGGCCCCACGATGGGCAGGGCGCTCTTCTACACAGTCCATCTTTGTCTGGAAAACAACTAGTTGGACCCATGTGTTCTCAATTTGTTCTTGCCAGCAGCCTAGAGCAGACTGGGAGCGGCCCTGGGGCCGCTTATCGCGGACTCTGACCGTCGCCCCACCCTCAAACTGCGTTACCGCCTTTTCTCAGTTTTTCTAACACTTGGCAGTAACCGTGAGCGTTTATATTCTAGCGAGCGAGGTCCGCGACTTATTCACAGTACTCAGTTTCTCCCAATACAATTCTGCTTCCCTTCAGGGCTCACCAGGGCTTCTACCTTTTCATGGAGCGCGATGGGTCATATTTTCTTTCTCTTAGGCGTTCATCTTATCTAATATTCATGTCCCACGTTTTAGATGCGCAGAGTACTCTTCCTACACCGAATTGCGGAGATCTCAGTTGTGGGGGTTGACAAAAGTCTTCTCCTAATGAGGATATAGCATCTCTTTGCGACAGTACAACTTACTTCTCCCACGAGTTTTCATGTCGCTAGGAACCACATCTACGCCTGGCGTAGTTCCTCAGCTCTCGTCTCCTATCTGACGCTATGGCAAGTGGGACATTCTAGGCTTCTAGGGCTCTCCTGAAGACTCTATCATCTTTTTATGGAGACGGCCAGGGCGCGTGCCAGTATCGCTAACCAGACATGGCCTTCTTCTACTTGCCTTCTCCTTTTGTCCGAGACAGCTGACTGCCTCCCTATTTTTCTTTTTCTTTCTTCTCCCTTCTCAATTCTCACTGTGAGTGTTCTTCCTGGTTTACTTGCCGGCCCACTCACACTCGCTTTTCTGATCGCTTGGATTGGCATAAGCCTGCGTTTGCGGCCACAGCTGCGCCCTCTTTATTTCTTTATATACTCCCACTTGAGTTTTAATTCGATTAAAAATGCTCTTAATGTGGACATAATTATTATCTTTTATTTTAATGTGTATCAGTGTATTGGATCTGCAATTATGTAAATTACCACCTGGTGTCGTGCACAACCATTGCACCTGGGTCGCGCCAGAGCGTCGCGAGCATGGTAAAGGTGAGAGTTTGAACATTCTAAGAGCCATATGGGACGTGGCCACGCATTGCATGGGCTCATCCTGAGAGGTTAAGTAAGCACTGACACTGCTCTTTTTGCAGAGGACCAAGCTGGGTTTTAGATTGATTCTTCGCACACACGCTGGTGGCTCCAAGAACACCATCTTTTAGATGTCTGGGGCGTGTCCAGATAGGACCACGATATTATATCAGTCAGCTGGAGACATTGAGGCAGAGTCGTATTTCTCTGTTGTAGTGTCCAAGGCTACGCTGATTATGTAGCAACGTCTCTACCCGCCCAGCTGAGGGGCTACAGGGAGACCCTGTCTCAAACATAACAAAAAAATCAATCAAACAAAAAAGCAAAGAATGATTGACAGGACAGACGTGATTCCGTGCTGTTTGAAATAATAGCTCAGTGGTAGAACAGCTGTCCAGCAAGGTGGTGTTTCTCTAGAGATAGTAGTCACTCTTTACCGTTCTAACATTACTCCGATACCCACTCGCAGGTGAATGCGTTTAATAGCTCGCGTTTAACGGGACCAGCATCACAGAATGACAAGATCACGTAATACCTATGATATTTCTACGTTATTCAGACTGAGTGCCAACATAGCACATAGTTGTCAGTCTCAGCCGTATGGTGTCTTGAGGTAACCCCTGTTTTCCCAGTAGCACCACCCTGTCGCACAGTGCACTTGAAGGCTTTCGCTTTCTACTCAGTTTTTCAATGTGGGAAACTGCCGCCACACTTACATTCTCTGACTTTTTAATTTCTCTCAGAGTCCCTTTTGGTTTCAAAGCTAGAATTTTATGTCCTAAGAACATATCAGTTATTTCAACTCCCTATACTTACTCTGAGCAAACTCATTGTATCTGACCTAATGGACCTCCGCTTTGTTATCATTCTCATACAGAATTACTCATTGTCAAAGGCCACTAATAATCACTTAGAGTACCTTAAAAAAAACACACACTTTTCTCCGTCTTTATTTACCTTCAGAAAGCATGTATCCTGATGGTGAATATACGATTATAATATTCATAGCATTCTTGCCCAAAGCCTGTACTTTGTTGATAAAAGCCTGAGTGGGAAAAAATTGTGATAGAAATAAAAAAAAACCACTATATAACCCATGGCTCAAGGATTATCAGGAGTATTTTTTGGGAAGACATGCACAGACGCACAGACCAGCTCAAGCCCCAGACCTCGGTTGATTAATTCTGTGCCCTTCACATCTCCCTCACAGGTGAACTGCAGCAGCAGGAGAGAAGGCTTGTGGGACGAGAGGCACTCCGAGAATGCAGCCAAAGCCAAGGCACTCTCAGTTACCAGAGAAGACGCCGTCATGTCTTTCGATGGCTGGGACACTACTGAGCAGCTTTCTCTGCTTCTAACTCACACTTGTCAAAGTGCCAAGATAAGTTTTAAAAGTAAAAGTATAATAAACGACAATTAGGGGCTGTAACTACTTTTTTTTTAAATTTTTATAAAATGATGTCAGGACGGGAGATACTTATGTTCTGAGAGTACATGTGGCTGTTGTGAGTTATTCAAGGGGTGATTGGGGGGATGTGGAGCTGGTACAGGGTTGAATTGTAACACCGTCAAGTGCAAACATGTGAGGGTCTGCGCCACTGACGGTGAGAGGAGCCCTGATTGGCTAATCTATCATCTACTCTATCTATTATCTATCTGATTATCTAGTATCTATAGTACCTATCTAAATCTAACTTATCGGTGAGTCAGTCCTATCTTTTTTATAGTGATGCCTTGTGGTGAGTAGCTTCTTGACGAGCAGTCAATAGGTCTGACGGGAGCCTCACTAATTGGGATAAAATTGCCTCCGATGTGGGAACTGGCCATGTAGGACCATCTTGTCTGTGGACCCGCATGGTGATCCAAGATTGAGTGTTTGAGTGATGGAAGTGGGAGAGGAGCACAGCCACTGTGGGTAGTGCCCAAACCGTGAGCAGCCAGTGGTCTAGGGTATTGTATTAAAGAAAGCAGTTAGGCGAAGCTTGGGAGAGATTGGCACTATTCGTCGGTTAAGGTACTGACCTGGATCCTGTCGATGAGGACCCGGTTCCGATCCCCGTCAGCCGGACCACAATTGGCGCAATCGCCTAGATGGAGGAATGGGGCTGAAGAAACAGTGGGCTATGGAACTCGCAATTAACGAAGGAGACTCCAGTGTCCAGGAGGGGATCCAGCGACGCCCTCAGAGTTGCATGACCTCAGGGCGGCAGGCATTGCCAGGACAACGGGTTGCAGAGACTGACGAGATGACAGGACAGTACAATTCGTACACATACACCCAGAAATAGGAATAAGTGAGAAAGAGAAAGGAGCAGGTTAAGCATGGCCAGGGAACAAGCCAATAAGCAAAGCGCTCCTGGACCGAAGTGGCCTGTGCATTGATGGCCGGGTTCACTGACCGCGTGAGTTCGCATACCTTGGGTTCCCAATATAAGTGATGAAACTGGTGACGCAAGGACAGGAAGAGTATGAAGCAAGCTAAACCCTTTGGTCTGGGCACCAAGTCTAGTAGGGATTGAGGTGTAGAAATGTTTTTGTCGCACAGGAGGCATCTGAAAAGTAAACTAGAACAGTGCCTGCATGTGTATAAGTCTGCCTGTGTGTCAATGTAAGTGCCCCTGTGGGGAGGACAGAGGAGGGCATTCAGATCCCCTGGAGGTTAAGTATTGATTGGCTGTCAGCATGTGGGTGCTGGGTTAGAACCCAGGTCTTCTGGCAGAGCAGCACAGCTTGCTCTACACGCTTTTTAAGTGAGTCTTTCTGCGTCAAATCTCTCCAGCCCCATTTGTTGCTTTTAACATCCTTGTTTGCTGTGTCTGGAGGAAGACTCGCACTGTCTGTGGGCGATTTTGAATTCATCAGTTGTGTCACGGGTTCGGGCTTAGTCCCCTTAGTTTTCCTTACTTTCCTCCTTCCCTCTCCATTTCCTTCTACTCTTTATGTTTCTGGGCTCTTCCTTTAAGAAATTATACAGTTTCTGCAACGCGTAAAGGCTGGGTGCCTGGGACTAGATCTGTGATACTAAAGCCTTCTAACGGGGCGCACTGACTCTGCTCTGTCTGGAAAGCTGCCTGCAAACGTGTGGCCACGGTAGTTTGCTCTGATGTTCTGCGGATGCACGGATGTGGGCACCAATACTGAACATGTGAAAGGCCAAGAAGGAACCTCTCAATATTACTGCTTCAAGTCTAAGACATGAGTGACACCGCTACTCTGACAACGCAGCACAGAGAGCTGCGTCCTGTGCAGGGCTCCCAGCCAACAAGCCTCAGCTATGAGGCTCCCAGCCGACAAGCATCAGCTGTGAGGCACACTGGTAGGCTCACAGGATGAGTTGTGTCCCCACTCAACACTGGCCAGGAGAGTATGTGACCCAGGGCAGGCAGAGGCTCTGGAAACCACCTCTTTGCCCCTGTTCCTCCAGGTAGCGCCCTGCCAAGTTTACTTTGTGTCTCTACAGCAAAGGCGATGCCAATGCTGAGTCCACTCAGAACACCCCAGACGCTTTTCCCGACCTTTGGAAATGTGGCCTTTACATGATGGTCTTGGCTCAGGCTGGGGCTGACCCTCACATGACTACCTAGAGCCACTGCCCTCTGGGTCGCCATCCGACACCCCCAATGCCGAGTCCAGCCATGGAGGGGGGCTTCAGGAAGCACCAAAACAGAGGCTACGTGACTTGTCACAACTTATGAGGCTTTTCTGCACCAGGGCTCAGATTCCATTCAGGCCCCAGATTCACAAGTTTTTTGAATGTTTCCAGAACTTATGGACCTAAGGAGATTGCCAAGCTGAGCATAGGTTTTCTAACCCAGAGATAATGCTTCCCTCCCTACTTGCAGCTCTCTGACTCTAGGCAAACTTGGAGACCCCACCAGAACTGGAATGGAGAAGCACAAGGCTGGTGGAGCCCACCTTCTTTGGAGGCTCGCCACGCCAGGCCAAGGTGACTAAGACTAACCCCCCAATAGCTCCACCTCCAGCCACATCTTTGTGCATAACTTCTCATTTGTAGCTAGAAGTTCTTTTTTTAAATTTATTATTTTTATGTGCATGAGTATATTGCTCTCATGTAAGTGTGCCACCTATGTCATGCAGTGCCCTTGGAGGTCAGAAAAGGGAATCAGAACCCTTGGAACTAGAACTTCAGACTGTTTGTTAGCCACCATGGGCATGCTGGGAATTGAACCCAGTGCTCGCTCTGCAGAGAGCAAGCCAGTCTCTTAACCATGAACCATTGCTCTCTAGTCCCTAGAAAGTTCTTTTGAGGGGAAAACCTATGCAAAAAGAAACAACTATCTTGATCACCCATTCTTGTTTGAACAGTTTAAAGAATGTGGCTGGGACTTCTAAACTGCCAGCTGGGAAATGAACAGCACTGTGTGCTAGCACAGGCTAGACATCACATAGCCTTATCAATGAAGTGCTCGCTGCCCACTTCTCTGCTTCCTTCGCCTCCCTCTGCCCAAGTCCACAGAAGAGGCCACAGAGCAGCAGGGACAAAGCACCCTCTAGGTGCACTTACTGTTGGGATCCGCTAATGGCAACATTTAAGAGTGAATCAGTAAGGTGTGCTGGTGCAAAACACCCAGAATCTCCAGCTGGGGACTAAGGAGGGGGAATGCAGTTTAATAGGCCGGCCAGAGCAACTTCCATAAGAACTTTTGTCAACTCAGAATAAAGGCGAAAAGCAGGCCAGGGTAATAAATACCCAGCGAGGTGGGGGCCATTTATATCTGAGTACCTGTAATCTCCCTACCACCACAAGAATGCAAGGTAGTGCATCAAGGATGGCAGAGTCGCTGTCTCTTTTTTAGAAAACAAGCCATTTATCTGAAGGGCGCCAGAACCCCTGAACACTTCGGTTTCTTGCCTACTGTTACCAAGGAAGTGGCCCACACACGTCACATCAAGGATACACACACACACCATAAATAACTGAAAAAGAAAGGAAGGAAGAGGGAAAGAGAAGGAATAAGGAGAAAGAATGGAAGGAAGGAAGGAAGAAAGAAGGAGAAGGAAAAGAAAAAAGAAAATGGTATTTCACAACAACACTTAAAAAAAAAAATCTCACGCCATTAGTCCAAGAAAACAACAACAACATGGTTTTATTCAGACTCTAGTCAAAACTCTCTTTATCACGTGTGACAGCAGCGGGGTAGGAGCTGCGTGTCCCAGACTCGTGGCAACTCACTTTCTCTCTCACTTTGACTAAAACCAGATTTGCAAATTTAAAATACGCTGATCACTTTTTGCCCAGATAATTCTAACAGAAGAGTGCGTGAATCCATCAGCAGGAGCCCAGCTTCAGAATCTGGTGACAGGCAGGCTCTCCACCTCCTCTTACTCGTCAAATAATGAATGCCTTTTCAGACCCCCCCCCCCCACTATGCTAAGGCAGCTGAGACCTGCCCTCAAGACTCTAAAAAAAGAAGGCCAAGCAAGAGAATAAAACAGAAATCACTCGGGATGTCACTGGAGGCCGGGATTATGTGAAAGGCCTGAGACCCTGTTCTTCTCCTCCTTCCATGGGGGACCACCAGCTTATTTTCTCTACCTTGTCAATAACAGTGCCAAAGCCCTGGTATCTACACTGAAGAGAGTTGTCAAGGGGTCATGGAGGAAAGAAGAGGTATTGTAACCTAACCCTCACACTCAGACTCGTGTTCCTATGGAAAGCTCCATGTTTCTCTATCTCTACGATTTCGGTGCACTTACGATCTCCCATAGGCCCTCTCAACGAGGCTTATTTTCATCATATACAATTTCCCCATCATCTGTGAATGGCAATCCACCAAAAGGGTAAGATTCTGCTTACAACATCCTAGAAAACATGACGCGAAGTTGACCCAAATCATAGCATTCTTTCCATTATTATCACGATCATGATAATGAATTGGTTCACTAGAAACCACAGGTCAGAAATATCCATGACTATATCCTCACTACTAAACGGTTCACAGATGTAAACAGGGGAACTCAGTTAAACCCCACCATTCTACGATGGAGTTCGGTCACGTAGCAGGTCCACATGTCAATGTCATTCTGGTGCAAAACTGCTATACAAGCAAAATAGTTATTTACGATAATTTGATGGAAAGTCAGAGATTCAGCTGGGTTCCAATTTCACACTTACAACCAGATATCCTTCCAGCCAACCGGCAGGAGGCTGAAACAGGGAAGAACAACGTCAAGGCCAGCCTTGAAGCCTAACATGTTAGCAAAGAGTCTGCCTCAGAAAAAAAAGGGTAAAATGAAATGGAATGAAACAAAGTGTTAGTGAAACTCAGCAGGCCTGTCCTTCCAGGGTGTCTGAGGTATAACTGTGGTATGGACGGCTGGAGCTCTGCAATAGGAAGATTCACTAAAACACGCTGGTTTCAAGTATTATCCCATCTCACACAGTGACTAAGTCTTAGCTTTGATGGATCTTAGAACAGTGTAAAGAGGTAGGGACAAGGATTCAAGGATGGTTCAAGAGCAGCAGTATCTAAGGTTAAGGAACTATCTTGGATGCAAAATTGGGGGGAAGAAGGTAGCATGAAATGCCTGGGAAACAAGAAACATTCAAAAAGGTAAATCTTGGTACTAAGCGTGACTAAGAACGTCTTGTCTAGGAGGAAGAGGGCAGCAACTGAACACAGGGCCCCAGAGCCAGAAGCCTGGGGCAAGGTGTGGTTTTTGCAATTACTGGGAGTGTGAGGGTAGACAATCCCTCTGTTTTTAATATTACAGAAAAGTAGAGAGAGCAAGAGTCTCAATGTACCCACTGCCTAGCTTCAACAATCACTAACTCATAGCCAAGCCCGGGCCATGTCTCACCGGCCAACCTCTTTTCCCGGACTGCTCGTACATTAGCTTTCTGAGCTGTATAACAAAACGACTGCCAAAACTCAATGGCGTAAAAGCCGCGTGCAACACTACTTGTGGGGCGAGGCTTGTCAGGAATAAGTGGGGAAAGTCAGGATAGTTCGTCTGGCTTAGAGCTGGTCTCTGTGACTCTTTATGAGTGGACGGAACAGGAAGTCGGTGCAGTCATTAATGCAGCTGCCCACGAAGGCCTAAAGGAGATTGAGGTGGAGCGTTGTGCCACAACAGACACAGTCTGCCCTCTATACATCAGCTTTTTTGTAAATGTTTTATTGAGACACAACCTTTCTTTTTTGTTGACACATCATTCATTGCAAGATATTGAATGCTTGTGACATGGAACACTACTAGGGACATCCCACATGACTTGAACTATTAACTTTAACTCTTGTGTTCTTTAAAACACCTGGTGTAGCCAGGCCGTTTAATCCCTAGCACTCGGGAGGCGGAGGCAAGAGGCAGGTGTATCTTCTGTGAGTTCAACCGGAGTCTAGGCCTTGGCTAAACAAGAGGTGAGCCTCCACCGGCCAAGTTCTGGGGAGGCAATTCCTAAAGGGAGATCCAACTGTCCTCCAAAAAGACCCAAAAGATAAAATAACATAACAAACAAATAATACTTTATATAGGGTATATCATATCTAGTGTAGATTATATAATCTACAATATATTTATAATATACTGACATATAATAGGGAGTAATAGACTGTAGAATGAGCGGTTATATTTGTCATATCTACATATACTATTATACCTACTACTTATATATGGCTCAGTATAGTATATTATCAGATTGACATTCAGATACCTGCGTCACAACAACATATAATCATACCTTCTATAGTGGTAGAGATCTGCCCTAGTCCACAGGTCCTCATTTGTCCGAGTTGCTGTCTTGAGGCTTCCCTTCTTCGGTAAAGCATCATCTTGATGGAGTGTATATTCACTCACCATACACGGCAGTTTAGCATTTCCAAGAGCAAAGTGATTCAACGAGGCACGCACCAGGCTGACTGAGCCCTAATATCCACTACAATCCTCAACCATCTCAAGAGGAGCTGAGAGGCATAGAATACAATATGGAGAAATATCCAGAGCCAACAGGTTATATGCATTCACAATCAATCTTGGAATCATTCTAATGTCTCGATAGAGAAGGGGAATAGTAGAGGAAAGTCAGATACACTCGTTGAATAATACGCTAGTCAGAGTGGTGACTTGGCGATTAGTGATGCCTGACTTACCAACGAGGTTCCAATCACCGGCCTGCCACTACCCCTGTGGGTGAAAGCCAGATCGAGAACGCCAAACTCCCAAGTAAGTTAACGCAGCCTCATGAGCTGCTACTTCTTGCCTCGTTCACTGAGCGTTTCCTCTGTTTCTTACATTCCCTTGATGATATACCTATATAGATAAAAGCACGTTCTGTGAAAGACTATATTGAGAGGTGACCCACAGGACGCACGCAAGGGCTCATGGGCGAGGAGAGAGATGGTCTGGTCCACTATCCTTATTTTGTCTTGCTAGGGCTTACCCAAACATTGTTCTCTTCCACCTTGCTCCACTCAGAGAGGCTATCTGAACTCCAGGCTTGGGTTTTTATAAGTGTCCACAGTACAATGTTGGACTTGGGAGTTTAGTAGTGGCCATTGCCCTGCCTCCTCTTTGTAAGCTTAACCGTGTGGTGCTGGGCTGGAGCCCAAGGTCCACCAGATCTTGGTAATTCTGATGTAATAGTGTCACCTCTTCAGGCTCTAGAGCATGTGCAGTAGCAAGTCACGGACACACGGCAGTCCGTTCCTAGCATCTAGAAAGTGATCTGCTGATCTGCTAGCAGGATGGCTGTTACGTTCCATAAGTGCTTCCACTCGGCTTTATCCAGGGCAACTCCCAATGAGCAATTTTAATCACACAGGAATCCAAGCACTAGCCCACACTCTTTTTTTTTTCTTTTTCTATGGTCTTTTTCTCGAGGACACCAGGGTCCTCCCTGTAGCTCCAGCTGTCTTTTTTTTTTTTTTTTAGATCAGGCTGGACTTGCACTCAGAGAGATTTGGAGATCTGCCTGCCTCTCGCCTCCCAAGTGCTAGAAGGGATCAACAAAAGCCGACCGTCTGCAGGGCAGGCCTAGCCCGGCCACGGCCAGACTACGAATCTTAAGAACCACTTCAATGCTTTCATTATTAATAGCTCCTTTATTTCTTGTTCTTTTTAAATGACACAGTTTTTTGTACATTCTGAAGTCTCTAGAGTAATTTGCTTTGGTGGTTTTCTTTACAAATACTCGTGTATCACACCACATGTCAACATGGTCCAAAGTGCAAGGCCACCCGCATCTCAACATCACGGGTCCTCATGGCCTTCCCTGTAGAATGGCCCTGTGCTTCCGGACTTGCTGACCCATCCTGGCTCCAATCTACGGTGATGGTGGTGAGAAAATGCTAGATTCATTCCCCTCATGGCCTAGGCCATAGTTGTATATAAGTTTTAAAAAACCTGGTTTTGATTTTGGTCCTCTCTCCTCTCCCCCCCCCCCCACGCTCCCAGGTCTTCCTGTAGCTTCAGGGTCATCGGCACAACTATTGTAGACCCAAGGCCTGGCCTCAGTCTTTACAGCGATATCACATGCCTCTTGCCTGCCACCTGATTTTTGGAATTAAAGGCATGTGTTGCTATGCCCAGCTAGGCCATGATTCTTACATGTTAGTGGGAATAACAAGTCATCCTAAATATTTTTTTTTTTAATTTTCTTTTTTTTTTGATGACGGGTCTCCCTTTATTTCCAGCTGGCCTGGAAGCGTTGCTTGTAAGATGTAGACCAAGCTGGGCCTTGAACTCACAGAGATCCCCTGCCTTGCATCATCCCTGAGTGCTGTGGATTAAAGGTGTCGCTGACACCATGCCCCCGGCTTTTTAAAGATAAATGACCAAATTTTAATTTGGGTGTAGAAACCAACAGGATCAGTAGCAACCCGCAGACTATTCACTGTGAGAGAGAGTCAGAAGACTTTCAAGGCTGTAGCCATAGTTTGATGCCTGTGTGCACTCTGACACATTCTTCTCTACTAAGCATGGGCAACATGGAGGAAAAATGTCACAACGGTACAGGAACAGCTCTGGAGTCAGTTCTTTAGCTAACAAGCACATGGGCAAAGGGTGGCTATGTTGTTGAACTGGTAAGCGTTCCTTGTTCCTAGGGAGGTGGAGAAGCTGCATTACCAGTCAGGCGGGGGAGGGGGTGGGGGATGGGCGATTCCTCAGCAAGCATTCTTTCCCTTTCCCTCAGTGACCCCAGAAAGGCAAATGACTGTTTCCATTTTTGCCTGCGTGTCTATTTTAAGGTCCCTGCTTTGTCCAAGGGCACTGCTTGTCATTTATTTAATGTACTGGCCCCTGAACTATGTGAGCCAACAAAGCCTTACCAGGACAAGATTTTTCATGAGCCTGCTAGGTGCCAGGTCTTGTGCACTGCCTGGACTCTGAGGGCTTTGAAAGTTCACAAGAGAGACCGGAGCAAAAAATCAAAAAGTAGCCTGGGTCACACTGCACACGAAATGGCAAAGAGAGGACTGTACCAAGGTGCAGGGTGTCACATCACCAGAGGTGGGCAAGAGGACGAGGACTGATACAAGAATACAGGGTCACAATCATCAACAATGGCAAGAGGGAAAAGAAAGAAAATTGTCCAAGTAACAGTGGGTCATCAACAATGGACGGAAGAGGAAGAGGACGTGTCAACAAGTACAGTGGTCACATGCACACACATGGGCAAAGAGGATGAGACTGTCCAAGTACTATGTGGGTCACATCACACAATGGCAAGAGGAAAGGACTGTCCAAGTACAGTGGTCACATCACACAATGGCAAGAGGAGAGGACTGTCCAAGTACAGTGGTCACATCACACAATGGCAAGAGGAGAGGACTGTCCAAGTGCAGTGGTCACATCACACAATGGTAAGAGGGAGAAGACTGTCCAAGTACAGTGGTCACATCACACAATGGTAAGAGGGAGAAGACTGTCCAAGTGCAGTGGTCACATCACACAATGGCAAGAGGAGAGGACTGTCCAAGTGCAGTGGTCACATCACACAATGGCAAGAGGAAGAGGACTGTCCAAGTGCAGTGGTCACATCACACAATGGCAAGAGGGAGAAGACTGTCCAAGTACAGTGGTCACATCACACAATGGTAAGAGGGAGAAGACTGTCCAAGTGCAGTGGTCACATCACACAATGGCAAGAGGAGAGGACTGTCCAAGTGCAGTGGTCACATCACACAATGGCAAGAGGAGAGGACTGTCCAAGTGCAGTGGTCACATCACACAATGGCAAGAGGAGAGGACTGTCCAAGTGCAGTGGTCACATCACACAATGGCAAGAGGAGAGGACTGTCCAAGTGCAGTGGTCACATCACACAATGGCAAGAGGAGAGGACTGTCAAGGAGGTGGGGACCCTGACAATGAAGAACCTGTTAGGCCCAAAGTGAGAGGAGCAAGGACAGGAGCGGAGGTTACTGAGGTGCCGGAGCTAATGCCTCAAGTCAGTGTGCATTGTGTGCAATGGGTCTTGTGTGCGCGTGTGCATGTGCCATGTTCCTGTTAGGCTTGTATAGCACACGTGTAGGCAAGTACGGATGTGCATACCCTTTGAACACATCAAACAAGGTAAAGGATGCTGGTGTCCCGCCTAGTGCACTGTTCCACTTGTATTGCACGGAAGTCGGGGTAGGCTCAGAGCAGCAAACCCCAAGTGTGATCCTGTCTCTTGCCTCCCCTACATGGGCAGATGGGGTAACAGACTGGCCAAGCCACATCCCCCTTTTTTTTTTTACTTGGATGTTGGGGATCTGAATTTAGGCCTCAAGCTTGCATGGGGGACTCTAACTACCACCTTGAGCAGTGTCTCCACCCAATCACCCCTTTAAAGAACATTATCATGCTGGTTGTGCACTCTAGGATGTGTCAAGAGACGGAGGCAGGATGGAGAAGGTTAGCAGTTATCAGCTGGGAACAAAGCTACAGTGAGGAGAATCACAGTGCACGGCCCACATCTCGGCAGTACACGGCTGCCTTTAGGGCCATCACCTAGAACCACACCCAGCTATGTCAGGGCCATGGTGACAGGTAGGGCTCTTGAAAAGGTGCAATCCAGTTGGCCATCCTCTGGCTGCAGGTGCCATTTTACCCTAGAGTTTCTCACAGTGTCACCCAAGATGCTTAGGCATGAGAAGGTCCCCCTGGCAATCCCATGCTCCTCAGCATCCTGCTTCCCAACTACGGCCTTATATGGTAGACTCCATCATCCCTGACCCCACGGGAGAAATGGGAAGAATTTAACACAGGCAGCCTGAGCCACTTGCTCTGCAGCAACACTGGCTGTGAGATGAGATGCCAGACCCAGGGATAGGTAGGCTCAGAAAACACCAAACCTCTATAAACCCTGTGAACCTGGGCATACCTATACTGAACCTGGACCTAACTTTGGACCCTGGGAAATGGAGGGAGCTCTCCCTAAGCCAGAGCCCTTGAGTACCTGTAGGCCGGCCTCATAAATAACCACTTCTTTTGTTTATTGAATTCAAGATCTGCATTTTTATTTTTCATTTAATTTTATGTGTATGAGTTACGTGCATGTGTGTAAGTGGGGATGCACCCGTTGTTTGTGCAGATGCTGCAGAGGTCAGAAGAGAGTGGCAATTCGCCCTGTGATAACTGGGGTTAATAGACCGTTCTTAAGCCCGGCCAGTGTGGGTGCTGGGAAGTGCGAACCACGGGTCCTCTTCTGCAAAGAGAGCGCAGTCCAGTGTCGGCGGGTAACGTTTGAAGTGTTACCATCTCAACAGCCCAAAGTCTTCTTTTTTAATAATTAAGTCCGACTTTTAGTTTTTAGAAGTTTAGCTTTCCAGAAGAGAGATCCAACAGGCAGAATAGAGTCCCCACATACCCTGTTCAAACATTTCATTCTGAACTAGGTGTTAGCAAATTACTACTTCCATATCAGGAATCAAATGCTTTCTCTGCTGTGAAATCTTCCACATTTATTAAAAATACTTGAATTTTGGGTTCTATCAATGACTGAGCACTAGAACGCGAGGAATATGGGAAGACTCCTGAAATCACAGGAGATGTTGGAGAAATGGTTAAAATTAGATTTAAAGACCCCAGAAAACACAAGATCAGCATTCTATTCTTCCTGTTCTGGGGATAGAAGCCAGGGCGTTCTGCATGACAAGCCGATATCCGATGAGGGCTGGCTGGCCACCCTGAGTGCTAGTCCTGCACTGGTTCTGGCCCAGTGTGTTCTTTCCCACGCTGATTGTGCGGCAAGTTCCTGTCTTCCTAGGAGGGCTCTAGGTGGACTGCACCCTGGTCGACTCCCCTGCGATCACCTCCAAGCTCGGCCTCAGCATGGCCCCCAATGTCCCAGTAGGTGGCCAGGCAAGTGCTATTGCTGTGCTTCTTGCTGCTGCTGCTCTGGGTGCGTCCTGGGCTCTGGTTATCAAATGGCTCCTGGATAAGACTCCTTTCTAATTTTAATTGGATCTTAAAATGACTAAACATTGACTAAGAGATGAAAGGGCAGCACTTGGGTGGCATTTACCTTCTGGAGCTCTTCCTAGAGGTTTCAGTGAGTGGAGCCTGATCATGTGAAATGGCCTTTGCAAAGCAAACGAGTTGCGGTCCAGGGTTTGTGCTCACCTTTAAGTAGGTCTAATGTGCCTGTATATTTAGAAACATGCCATTTCCTGCTGGGAAGGACGAAACCCTGCTCCAGAACTTTTCCTTCCAAGTTCATCACAGTGCAGCACTCGTTCCAAGTGGAGAGGAGTGACGGAAGCCACGGGGCACCTGCCAACTGGGCTGCACCAGGGCCCCTGTCAGGATCACCTGGTACACTGCCTCAGACCGTGACATCAGCCCTTTCTTTTGTAAAATGAAAAACAGGTGCAGAGCGATCACCTGGTAGGCACCGTGCCTGACCCAGAGCTTGCGCTGTCCAGACATTCACTTCGCCATGCTTTTGCTAAGGGGTGGGCACTGGGAATGGAGTTGTGGGAAACAGGAAGGGAAACAGGGAATTAGCTACAGAGTTCAGGAACACATGTGTGTTTTAAAGCTCTAAACCTGCTATGCCTAGACAGGCTGGCCTTGAACTCCCTATGTAGCCAAATATTGTCTTGACTGTCTGACCCTTCTGTAACCTCCTGAATGTTTGGGTTATAGGTGTGTGCTACCACGCCCTGCTTAAAGGCTATTATTCTTAGCCGCCATGTGGGTGACTGGGAATCAAACCGGGTCCTCTAAGAGCAGCGGCCAGTTGCTCTTATTTGCTAGGCCATCTCTTCTCCAGCCCCAACCTGAAATGTCTTAAGAACTGGTGGCTTAAAATTTCCAATCATAATTTGTCCTTAAAATGGGAACTTGATTGGAAAGTATCAGTTGAGATATAAACTAGACAGAGTAATAATCATTTAGAAGTAGCAGCACTTTGTATTAGGAGCTTACCAGCTTCCGGTCACTTCACAGAAACTGAGGAGCAGGTCAGGTATTAGTGGATTTTTAGACATGCTCTCTGTAGCTCCATTTTTTTATCTGGGCTCAGAAACCAGCCAAGAGACCAGAAGCTGTTCTGTGTATGGCAAGGGGCAGAGAGGGGAGTTGTGGCTATGTTTAGTTACAGAGCAGCTGGTGGGAGGTCACTCCAAAGAAGGAGAAAAACATAGCTCTAGAAATGGCACTCATTCAATGAGAAACCCAAGGTGGAGCCAAGTCACCTGACGTTCTGAAATGTACATGAAAGGTGATCATCCAGGCATTTTGGATACCACCCCTGGCCAAGAGAGAGACCAAATGGAAGGTGGGATAAACTCTGCTCTGCTAATGGCAGAACCGCCAGGTGGCCCACGTAGCCTAGACTCCATCTCTCCGGAATGTGACTGCTCAGTGCCCAGGTCACCTTTCTTACAAGGTGCTGTCAGTTTGGGTTACAGCTAAGTCCTTGGGAGAAAGCTCCACAAGGACTTGAAACAGAATTATGGTCAACATTTCATTTACCAGTGACGATGGCTGCAAATAGATTTTCTCTTTTGCTCTAAGGCATTCCTTCACTACTGGGTGAGGTGTCTGCAGGTCTGGAAAACAGCTGATGGCGCCAGAGAGGCCCTTTAGCCACGTGAGCTCAGTTACTCGGGGCACTGTGGTAGGGGAATCCAAAGCTCCAGGCCTCCCTGTATAACTCGGCAAGACATTGCTCTAGATCAAAGAGGGCTGCGTTACACCTCAGGGGTGCAGCACTTGCCTAGCATGGCGCAAAGCCCTGGACTGATCCCTAGTAGAGAACAGTGAAAAAAAAAGTTAAATTAAAAATTGTAAGACTACGCTACATATACAAGAATGATTCTTCTTAAAAAGAGGTAAGTGTTCTATTTGTGCCATGTAAGGTATAATTGGTATGTAGTCCACGTGAAACAGCTGTTTTATAGATCTTTAGACTTAAAGCATTCTGAATGGGCTCACGGAGGGTGTCAATAAAGGGAAGGAAGCGAATTTTTCAGCATGGCTGTACTTCATCAAGTCACATGACCCACAGTCTCCTTACCCTGACAAAAATGTCACTTTGCCATCGACTAAATTCCCCATTTTATCTGGGTTTCTTTAAGGACTCTGCTGCGCTGAGCTGTGTGTTTAACTGTTGTTATTCTATCATTCAGAACACGTTTTGACATCTGGCAGAGTTCGTGACCCTGTTTCTCTCTTTTTCAGGTGTTTCCTTGTATATTCTTCTTTTTTAATATTGTTCTAAATTCCATGTGTCTGAGTGTGTTGCCTCGTTTGTTGTAATTAAGGTGCATCCTGTGTCCCTGCAGTTACCTTCACAGAGGAAAAGAAGAGGGTGTTGGGATCCCCTAGAACTGTAGTTGAATACACTAGTTGAAAAATTAGCCATGTGGTGTGGCACACGGCTTTAATCCAGCACTCGGGAGGCAGAGGACCAGGTGGATCTTTGTGAGTTCAATGAACGCCTGGTCTACAGAGTGAATTTCCAGGACAGCTTGGTGGCTACAGGAGTCCCTGGCTCAAAAAGGCCAATAAATAAAATAAATAATAAATAATAGTGAAAGAAAGAATAAAAATAACTTATCTACACTTTCAAAAAACAAAAGAGTTTGTTAGCCGCCCATTGTGGTGCTGGAAACTTGAACCTGGGTCCTCTCGCAAGAGCAGCCCAGTGCCCTTAACCACTTAGCAGTATCCCTACCCCCCTTCTTGAAATTCTAGAATGTCTGTTTCCACGTATTTGAATTATATCTGCATTTTTCAAAGACTGAATACTTTTCTCCTTTTCTGTTTTGTGTGTTGTGTGCGTGTGTGCAGACGCCCCTGTGTGTTGGTGTGTGTGCGTGTGGTGCAGCGCCGCCCCTTTGGTGTGATGTGTGAGACTCCCTGTGTTTGGCGGTGTGTGTGTGTGCAGACCCCCCGTGTGTTGGTGTGCTGTGCCTTGTTGCAGACCGCCCTGTGTGTTGGTGGTGTGGTGGCCAGGAGGCTGGTGATTGGAACATCATCCACATGGATCACTATCTTATCAGAGAAGACAAGGGTCTCCCAGTCAAACCCAGAGCTCACTGATACAGGCTGGGTTCACTAGCTTGCTTCTAGGGACCTGTCCTCTAACTTCTGAGGCTGAGTAATAAAGTGGAACGTCAACAATCCGGGGTAGCATTTTAATGTAGGTTCTGGGATTCTAAAAATCCAGGTCCTAACTTTCATGGAAAATGCTTTAACACTGAAAGCTGTCTGTCTAGGCCCAAGATAAATCTTTTGATCCTAGGAGAAGTTTAATAAATATAAGCAGATACTGTCTGTATTGTTTTTAATAAATTAAAGTCTAGGGCTGGAGAGAGCTCATGGTAAAAGCACTGGGTGAATCTTGCAGAGAGACCTGGGTTCATATTGCGAAGCACCCACATTGCAGTGAACAACTATTACTCTAGCTCCAGGGGGAATTCTACATCCTCTTCTAACCTCCAAGGCATTGCAGCAACAGGTACACTTATATAACATGCAAGTCAATATACTCACACATGTTAAAATAAAAATAATAAAAAAAACTTTTTAAAAGTTACACTCTAAAACCTATTAATTTTGGTTTCTTCTGCAAATATGGGATTTTTCTTCAATATTTTTACTTGCTTATTTCTTTCTCTTCTTACTTGTTATTTTTGGTCTGTTTGAGACAAAGGTCTCTCTTAGCCCCAGCTGGCCTGGAACTCAACATGAGTCACCTGCCTCTGGGTGCTGGGATTAAAGGTAACGCTAACTACATTTAGCATGCTTTATTTTTATGAAGGAAAACAAATGATTTTATATAAACTTTAAAACCTGCCTCCTTACCAAACATGTCCCTTCTTTTCCTTCTGCTTTCTTCTTTCCCCTCTTCCCTCTTTCTTTTATCGTTTCTCTTTCCTTTCTTTTCTTTCCCTTCTTTTCTTTCTTTCTCTCATTCTTCCTTCCTTCTTCTTTCCCTTTTGCTTTCTTCCTTCTTTCTTTCTTTCTCTCCTCTTTCTTTCCTTCTTTTTTTCTTTCTCTTTGCCTTTCTTTCCTTTCCCTTTCCTTTCCTTTCTTTCCTTTTCTTATTTCCTTCCTCTTTCTTCCTTTCTTTTCTTCTTTCTCTTTTCTTTCATTTCTTTTCTTCTTCATTTCTTTTCTCTGTTCTTCTTTTAATTTCTTTCTTCGTCTTTCTTTCTTTCTCTCTCTTTCTCTCTTTCTCGATAGAACTCNAAAAAAAAAAACAGAAATGTACAAAATGTAAAAAAGTACAATGAAAAGTTAAGAAAGAAAAAAATTATTTTAAAATTAACACACTTTAAATTTTATATATATGAATGTTTTGTCTGCATGTATGTAAGTGTACCACTTATGTGCAATGCCCAGGATGTCCAGAAGAGGGCATCACATGCACTAGAACTGGAGTTAAGCACGGTTATGGGAACCATCTCAGGTCCTTTGCAAGATCAGCCAGTACTCAGTTTTTGAGTTTCAGGTCTTAAGTTGAGGATTTTATCATTTTTTCATTTTATTATTATTTTTTTTGAGACAGGGTCTCCCTATAGCCCCAGTTGGCCTGGAACTCACTCTGTAGACCAGGCTGGACTTGAACTCATAGAGATCCTCCAGCCTTTGCCTCCTGAGTGCTGGGATTAAAGGTGTGCACCACCAGGCCCAGCCTAAGTTGAGGTTCTTAAGTAGAGCTTTTTTCTATTATTACCTTAAAAAAAATGGGGAAACCTAAGCAAGTTTCAGTGAAGCTCCAAAGAAGCAGATAGAGGCAGACTTGAACACTAACAGAAGAATATTCAAAGCAGGCGAGAGGGAAGGAAATCCAGGCTGAAAAAGAACAATGAAATTGGAGAGAGGTAAGAGCAGGGCGTTTTGAAGTCAAGTAGTTTATAGGGTGACGGAGAAGCCTGGGTGGTTCCCCTTAGGCTGGAACCTGCTTTCTTTGTGGAGAGCAGTGAATTAACCAGCTCAGAGAGAAGTAGGAACACAGAAAGGGTTAAAAAAATCTACAAGGACAACCATGGGGGGAGAGAGAGAGAGAACGAACACGGGACATAGAGAAGGACAGCCAGCAGCACTGGGGTCCGTTGCAAGTCGGAGACCATAAATTCAGAGTGGCACCAGTGATTTGTAGTGACACAGATCTGTATGGATTTCCAGAAGTGCTTAGCAACCAGAGATGAGTGATAATTGAATTCATCCAAAGTTGGTGTGTTGCCAGAAGTTGTGTTTGGGCAGCATTGGGCTAGGGGCTACTGGTGGGGGATGGGGTTGGAAGATCAAGAAATAGTACCTGGGCTGGATAGGAAGTGAAGACAGAGGGCTGATAAACCAGAGTGAACGCTGCTGTCTTGGGCCAGCAAGGTGGTATCTCAAGCTCATCTCCAAGGACTGAGCTTCCCCGGTGCTTTATTTAGTCCAGGCTTCTCAGTCTCTTCTACACTGCAGTGTTTCCCACAGCTCACGTCCTATGGGCCAGGCTTCTCAGTCTCTTTTACACTGCAGTATTTCCCACAGCTTACATCCTGTGGGCCAGGCTTCTCAGTCTCTTCTACACTGCAGTGTTTCCCACAGCTCACGTCCTATGGGCCAGGCTTCTCAGTCTCTTCTACACTGCAGTACTTCCCACAGCTTACGTCCTGTGGGCCAGGCTTCTCAGTCTCTTCTACACTGCAGTACTTCCCACAGCTTACGTCCTGTGGAAATTTTCCATTTTCACCTTGCCCTGACAACTCTCAGCCCATGAAGAACCCAGCAGGCTGGGTGTTCAGTAGAGGACAGTGAGCCCCCATCTGTGCCTTCCAAGGACCTTCAGGAAATGAATTCACACCCACTTAATGGTCCAAACCAAAGTTTGGAGAGTCATCTTTAATCTTGCCGTTTCTTACCCTCACCTTCAACAAATCTATCACCAAATTCTGTCGGTCTTAGTTTCAAATACACCTCCTTTTTCTCCATCTGTATCGCCATCATCTTGTTCAAGTTTCCATCATTTCTCACCTGGAAACTCCAAACTAGACTTCCCACTGCTCTCCTTGCTTCATCCTGTCTTCTCCAATCCATTCGTCATACAGTAGCTACGTGACCCTTCAGGGATATAAATCATAGCATATATAGTCATCCCTCTGCTCAAAATGCTTCAGCATTCCCATTCTTCTTAAAAGAAATTCAAATTAATTCCCTCTGAATCCAGGCTGGGGATCAAGGCAGCCAGGTTCTCTGACAGGAAGCAACGGAATGGATTCAAAGTACGAGAGGTCAGGTGGGAGCCGGACAGGAGATGTGGGGGACGTGGGAGGTTCAGTGCGTGGAGGACAGAGGGAGAGCCTGGGCTACCAGGACTGGAGAACATTGGCGCAAGGACTTGGGGAGAGTCGCATGGTGAAAAGACCACTCTGACAAGATGTGGAAGCAGCAGGATCTGGAATTTGAGGACTTCCTAGCTGACAGGAGATTCTGCCTTGAAAGAAATGAAGGAAGGAAGGAAGGAAGGAAGGAAGGAAGGAAGGAAGGAAGGAAGGGAAGGAAGGAAACAGGAGGAAGGAAGGGAGGGTAGGAGGGAGGGAGGGAAGGAAGGAAGGAAGGAAGGAAGAGAGAGGGGGGACTGAGGGAGGGAAGTGGCTTTCTCATCAGACCAGTTATGAAGACATTGGACTTGTCAAGCAGGATTGGCACTAGTTGGTACTGAATTTGGAAAATGGCTCTGACAGAGTTCCAAAAATCAAACGCAGGGCTTGGGGCAAACGTCCCCCTCCTACTCCCGTGCTGCTGGCTGAGGCTTGCTTCCTGTTCCAGAGGCAGCTTCTTCCCCCTCAGGCTCTTTTACTGACATCCCGTGCTAGGTTATACAGAAGCCCGATCCAATGTTGCAGATCCAGTATGATATTGTTATCTGTTGAGATGGATGGAAGAGGACTGGCATAAGTGTGGGGAGGAAGGGAAAAGCCCTGATAGAGTGGCAGAGTTTGAAGACATAAGACAGGGGAGGAAGGGGCTGAGGAGATGGCTCAGTGGGTAAGAGAACTTGCTGCACAAGCATTGAGGAACTGAATTCAAATCAGCAGCACCCATGTAACAATTTGGACCACATGAGCACCTGTAACCCCAGAATGAGGGAAGAAGAGACAGGAGGATTGCTGGTGGCTAGCCTAGCTCCAGATTTGATGAAAGATCTGTTTCAAGACACCCAGTGTCTTCCTTTGGCTTCTGAATGGATGTGTATATCCTCACATACACACGCACACACCACACAGGATACATGATTCATTAAAAACAGCAGAGTTATCAGCTGAGTGATGTCTCAAGGAGGAAATAGAGGTAGACTCTAGAATGCAGATGGATGGATTGTCCTCACATCAGTGGAGCCCTGTGGTCATGCACCCCAAAGGACTGCCATTACTCTGTGTTCTAGTTTGTCTTCCATTTCTGTGACAAAACACTCTGACCGACACCAACTTGGGGAGGAAAGGGTTTATTCAGCTTACATCTCCTGGGTCACAGTTCATCACTTAGGGAGCCCAAGGCATGAACTCAGGGCAGGAACCTGGAGGCAGGAGCTGAAGTACAGGCCATGGAGGAATGCTGTCCACTGGCTTGCTCCCCGCTTGCTCTCTGGCTCATGCCCAGCCTGCCTTCTTATACTGTCACTGCTCAACAATCAAGACAATACACCACAGATGTGGCCACAGGCCAATCCAATGGAGCAAATTCCCCAATTGAGGCTCCCTCAACCCAGGTGTGTCAAGTTGACACTAAAGCTATCCAGCACAATTGACCCCTTGTCAACTTGACATACCGGGCAATGGAGCCTCAAGTGGGGAAATTCGCTCTCTAGGACTGGCCCTTTGTGGGCATGACTGTGAGACGTTTTCTTAACTGTTAATTGACGTGGAAAGGCCCGGCCCGTTGTGGTCATGGTACACCTGGGCAAGGTGGTCTGTGTGTTGATTAGAAAGCAGGCTGAGGAGTGTGGTGCGGTGGGAGGGATGGGCTCATTGTTAAGAGCTACTGGATTGTTCCTTGGCAGAGGACCCGAGATCATACCTTCCCGCATGCATATGGTGTAAACAACCACTGTAACCCCAGATCCAGGGGATAACACCTTCTTCTGTCTTCTGTTGGCACTCACATGCGATGGTATCACTTGGCCATACATCACATAAATATATACTATAATTCATATCTATATAATATATTATATATTATATATATACTATATATTTATATATATCTGCTTTCTTTTATATATATGATATATATATATAAGATTCTTTTAAATATAGATATATATATATATGATATATATATCATATATATATATATATCATATATATATATATAAAAGAAAGCAGATCAGAGAAGCAAGCCATTAATCAACATCCCTCTGTGGTCTGTGCTTCAAGGTCTTGCCTCCAGGTTACTGCCCTGAGTTTCTCCCTTGGTGTGCTGGATAGCTTTAGTGTCAGCTTGACACAGCTGGGTTGAAGGAGCCTCAATTGGGGAATTGCTTTCATTGGACTGGCCTATGGCCATATCTGTGGGGCATCTTCTTGATTGTTGAGTGATGTGGCAGGGCCCAGCCCACTGTAGGTGATGCTACTCCTGGGCAGGTTGTTGTGTACTGTTTAAGAAAACAAGCTGACATGGGCCAGGGGAGCAAGCCAGTAAGCTGCATTCCTCCATGGCCTGTGCTTCAGCACCTGCCTCCAGGTTCCTGCCGAGTTCCTACCTTGGGCTCCCTCAGTGATGAACTGTGACCCAGGAGATGTGAACCAAATAAGCCCTTTCCTCCCCACGCTGGTATTGGCCAGTGTCTTCCACAGCAATAGAAAGCCCACGATCCCTCTGCCTGATCCCTCTGCCACCACCAGCTTTTCCTGTCTTGAAGCCACCTTTGAATTTTAAGACTCAGCCGTACATTTAATATCTATCGATTGAGAAAATGTGTAATGGTAGAAGCACTGCGAATCCAAAAAAGCTTTTAAACGAATTTCCTTTGGGCTAATCACAAGTCCATCCACTCTCCCTTGAAATAGCTTATCTATATGAGAAACCATTTTGTTTTGTTTCTCTCTTGGAAAAATGCCTCATGAAACAAAATGTAGCAAATCTAGATGGCCTTTCTGCTTCCTGCTCTACAGATTGGGGCTCAGGATCTAGAGGTAACCATCTTCTAACAGAAGCGGAGTGGATCTGCGGATGCCTTTTTCTAGACTGGGAGACGGGTATACACAGGATTCCTGTGTATATCCCCAGCACCCAGCATGGGACATGAAACAAAATAGATTTAACACAATTCTGTCTGAGTGAATAAAAATAGAACTAGTTACCTGATCAGTTTTATGTTATTTAGCTCAACATGTCTAGATTGTCTCACATATTGTTTCTCAAAGGAAAAAAATAATCCTGATTTTCTTTTCTTCTGGTGATTAAGATCATTCCAAGTTAACTGGTTTCTTTGAAGTACTTGTCTGTTTGAGCTGAGTGAGCCTGTCCTGGCTCAGGCTCATTTTTCTGTTTCTAGACAGTCTTTAGCAATGCATCATCTTTGTAAAGTGCCTGGCTCGCTCCACAGAGGAAAATGTACTAAATGTGCGGGCACATCCTGTCCTTTAGACGTTCCAGCTCTAAACTCCAATTTCTGCATTACACATGCTTATTTTGGCTAAATGTATCTTGTAGGATTAGCTTAAGCCACTGCACACAGCTGGCGTTTTTATTTTGAACATTAACGTGCAAAGCTGAAGGGAGGAATCACCTGGCCTTACGTGAGTGAAATAATGAGGCGGCTCAGCCCTGGCCACTCTAATGGGATCTTTTTGATGGGAGAGGCCAGTGGAGACTCCAAGTCCCAGGATGTGATTCTTAAACTTCAGGCCGTCTTTGGGATGATGGAGAGCAAGCTGACCGAGAGCTCCTGGGGGCCCTTCTTACCAGGAACAAATTGACTAATGGATTTGAAAGTTCAGTTGCAGAGTCAGGGTCCATTTTGCATGTGGCCCCATCTTACCACTGGGTAAGTGCGGCTCCTTCAGACCCCAATTTAAAGTATTGAAAATGCCACACAACAAGGATTATTGCTTTGGAGATGGAGTGAATAGTGACCGTGACTTAGACATAGATGGAACGCAGGATAAATACACACACACACACACACACACACACACACACACACACACATACACACACACACACAGCTGTAAGGCTGGGGCCCAGGCAGCAGTCACGTGCTCTGATTGGCAAGTTGCTCCTGTCCTTAGCCTCTTCCTATAATAGCCCATTCAACTGCTGCCTGTTTTGAAGAGTGGCTATTGTCTGAGGAGGTCACAGCTTTAAAAGATCTCTCAAGTTGCATTTGTGTCTTTCTAATATAATTTTTATTTTTATTATAAATTGAAAAATTACAGTTGCACGTTTTTACAGAGTACAAAATACTGCTAAGATTTATTAATACAATGCAAAATAATTAGATCAAGCTAACTTACATATCTCTTACCTCAACTACTTGATATTTTCTATGGCAAGAATACTTAAAAGTTAGCCTCTTACTGGTTTTGAAATGTAAAATGTATTATGATTTAATATATTCACTATATCATGTAGTGTATCTCAAAAGAAAAAGGAAACGTATTCTTCCTGTTTAATTGAGGATGTGTATCCTTTGACCAGAAATTCCCACATGCCTCTCAGCCTCTGTATTTGCCGTTCATTTGATCTTCTGTTTCTTTGTGTTCAGTTGCTTCAGATTCCACAAATAAGTGGTAATATACATTTGCCTTTCTGTGTCTGACTATTTCACTTTTCTAATTCTAACCATGTCGTCATGCATGATAATGTTCCTCCTCCTCCTCCCCTTCCTCCTTCTTTGTCTTTTTCTTCCTCTTCTGTTTTATATGTATGAATGTTTTTCCTGTTGTATGTAAATGCACCATGTGTGTGCAATGCCTGTGGAGGCCAGAAGAGGGCACTGGATTCCCTGGAACTGGAGTTACCCACAGTTGTTAGCCACCATGTGCGTGATGGGAACTGAATCTACGTTCTCCGCAGTAGCAGCTAGTGCTCTTAACTACTGAGCCATCACTACAGCTCCAATCATTTCTTTTTAAAGACAAAATAATATTCCATTGTATGTATGTGTACCATATTTTCTTTACCTATCCATTGGCCCATGGGTGCTTGATTGTTTTCAGAACTTGACTTGCTGTAAGGGTCCTGTGTAAGGATCATGGGAGTACAAATATCTGTCCAACATGATGCTACCAATTCCTTCAGATCTCTATGCAGAAGTGGGATTTCTGGACCTCATGTTGATGACGTATGTTCCCATCATCAGCTTAAGTGCACCTCCCCCCACATGCTCACTAACAGTTGTTTTTCGTCTTTATGACCATAGCTGTTATTATAGGTATGGGGGGATAGCTCATTGTGGTTTTCTCACTCCTTAATGATTAGTGCTGAACATTTTTTTTGTCTTTTTGAGACAGGGTCTCCCTGTAGCCCCAGCTGGAACTCACTCTGTAGACCAGGCTGGCCTTGAACTCACAAAGATCCGCCTGCCTCTGCCTCCCAAGTGCTAGGATTAAAGGCGTGCGCCACCACACCCGGCACGAACATTCTTTTTTTTGAGACAGGGTCTCCCTTTAGTCCCAGCTGGCCTGGAGCTTGCTATGTAGACTGGGCTGGCCTTGAACTCACAGAGATCTGCCTGCCTGTGCTTCCCTAGTGCTGGGATTAAAGGTGCACATCCCATGACTGGCCTAAGATGGTTCTTAGCGGCCATGTGGATGCTGGGAATCGAACCCGGGTCCTCTGCAGGAGCAGTCGGTGCTCTTAACTGCTGAGCATCCCTCCAGCACTGAGCTTTTTTTTTCAGTTACCTTTTGCCCATTTGCATGTCATCTTTTAAGAAATATCTATTTATGTCCTTGTCCCCTTAAAAAAATGGGATTATTTGTTTTCTTTCTATAGAGCTGTTTGAATTTTATATAGTTTTATTATTAATCATTTACCAAATATGTGGCTTTAAAATATTTCCCTTTCAACCTATAAGTGGTTTCTTTACTTTGCTATTTATTTCTCATGGAGAAGTTTTTAGGTTTATTATATATTTTTGCTTTGATTGCTTGAGGTCAAATTTAAGAACTCATAACCTAAACCAATGTCACGTCATTTTTTTCTCCTGTTCTTTTGGTAATCTTACCATCTTAGGTCATGTTTAAGTCTTTACCCCATTTCATTATTTCTTAATATAGTATTAGATAAATGTCCATTTATCC
This sequence comes from Rhizomys pruinosus, assembly GCA_009823505.1. NCBI lineage: Eukaryota > Metazoa > Chordata > Mammalia > Rodentia > Spalacidae > Rhizomys > Rhizomys pruinosus. The sequence continues at coordinate 2,376,477 of VZQC01012080.1, forward strand.
ATGTTCCAAACCCCTTTTATCAAAGAGATCTCAGAAACTTTGTAGGTCAGTTGACCATGTGTGCATGTTTGGGTTCCTTTCCAGGTTCTCTATTCTGCTTCATTGGTTGTAGAATATATTCCTTGTCAGCACCATGCTGTTTTAATTACTGCTTCTTTGTGGTATAGTTTGAAATCAGGTAAGGTGGTTGCCCTTAGCTTTATTACTTTCGTTCACAACTTTGTTGGCAATGTATGGATTTATTCTGTGGTTCCTATGAGCTTTAGGGTTGTCTTTTCTATTTCTATGAAAGTTGAATTGGAATTTTGATAGGGATTACATTGAATCTATGGATTGCTTTGGGTAATATGGGCATTTTAGCAATATAAATTCTTCTGATCTCTTTTTATTTCTTTGGATTTTATAGTTTTCAGCAGGCAGAATTTTCAACTCCTTGGTCAAATTATTTATTCCTAAATATCTGATTTTTGTAGCTCTGTACATGGGATTATTCTCTTAATTTCTTTTTTTAGACCGTTAAAGAATTTAAAAGAGAAAGTAAAAAATATATTGAGATGCAAGAGCTATGGGGCCCCCAAAAAAGTAAAACCAAGAGAAAATTCATCTCCATGAGTGGCTTCATGAGAGGAGAGGAAAGATTTCAAATCAGCAATGCAATGACGTGCTTCAAGGTAATAGAAAAAGAACAAGCCCAGTGTCAGCAGACGGAAAGAAAGAATATGGATCAGAGCAGAAACAAATTCAATAGAGAGTAGCAAAACCATATAAAAGATCAGACTGAGTTGAGTTTTCAAAGGATAATCAAAATATACAAACCTGTAGCTGGAAAAGGGGGAAAAAGACTCATAAATAAAATCAGAAATGAAGGAAGAAACATTACAACTGAAACCACAGGAATGAAAAGACTGAAAGAGGTTATTGTGAACAACTGCATGGTCAGAATTGGATAGTGCAGAAAAAAGTGGACAAATTTCTAGAGTGAATAAAGGAATTTAGTCAGAATCATGAAGAGCTAGAAAACATGAATGAGCCAGCAACGAATGTGGAGATGGAACTGGCAATAAAAATACCTTCCATCAAATAAGAGTCGAAGACTGAGTACACCACTACTCAATTCCAGTAACCATTTAAGATTCAGGCACTGGAGAGATGGCTCAGCGGTTAAGAGCACTGGCCGCTCTTGCAGAGGACCCGGGTTTGATTCCCAGCACTTGCATGGCTGCTAACGACCATCTGTAACTCCAGTTCTAGGGGATCCACCGCCCTCTTCTGACCTTTATGGGCATTACATAACACAGGTGCACTTACAGATATGCAGGCAATATACTCATACACACAAATATATGAAATAAAAAGTAAACAGGTGTTTCACAAGCTTTTCCACACAACCAAAGAAGAGGGGTACTTACAAACTCTGATGCCAAACACCCCGATACCCAAGCCAAATGAGGAAAGACATCATAGGTAATGAAAATTTCCTGCCAATATCTTTGATAAACATAGATGCAAAAATCTTCAACCAAATACTAAACAAGCATCATGCACCATGATCAAGTGGGATTTATGCCTGGGCTATAGGGACAGTTCAGCATGTACAGATGAATGAGTGTGGTACATTATATTAACAGAAAGAAGAACAAAACTTATAACTTATTTGATGCACAGAAAGCATTAGATACATAATTCATTATTATTATTTTTCTTTTTTTTTTGCTTTTTAAATTTTATTTATTTTTTTAATTTAATTTTTATTGATGGTTTGTGCATTTCGTACATTTTCCAATTCAGATCAGGCATATTTCCCTTTCCCTTCCCCCCCCCCCCACCCTCAGCACTTTGAATGCTCAAAGTTTATCTTCGAAAGGAAATTTGGAGAGGAAAGGATCATGTGTCTATGTGGTGATTGTTAAAATTGAAGATGTTGCCAGAGTTGTTAGAGTCAGACCCTGGGCCCGAAAGCCCTACAAGCAGGCTCTTCCAACTCGGCCTCAATAAGGCAAATAAAAAGACAAGAAATATTGAAAAATAGAGATAGGAGATTTCTTCAGTTGCCCACATTGGGAAGAAGTCCAAGGAGTGCCTTCCCTCCCAGCGAGGGCAAGAAGTTTGTGTGGTTAAGCAGTGCTTATCAGGGTGTGGGCTCCATCTTTGACACAGTTCCAGTGTCGTGGTCTGTGACAAGTTGACAGAAATGTGAAGTCTCTTCCTGGGAGACAAATTCCTCCTCTGGTTGGGTGCCAGACTTCAGCATCTACTCCCAGCATCAGAGTACCTCCTGAGATCCTCCCTGAAATCCTCCCTGTCCTCTCCTGCTAGCTCTGAAATCCTCCCTGTCCTCTCCTGCTAGTTCCTGAAATCCTCCCTGTCCTCTCCTGCTAGCTCTGAAATCCTCCCTGTCCTCTCCTGCTAGTTCCTGAAATCCCCCCTGTCCTCTCCTGCTAGTTCTTGAAATCCTCCCTGTCCTCTCCTGCTAGCTCTGAAATCCTCCCTGTCCTCTCCTGCTAGCTCTGAAATCCTCCCTGTCCTCTCCTGCTAGTTCCTGAAATCCTCCCTGTCCTCTCCTGCTAGTTCTTGAAATCCTCCCTGTCCTCTCCTGCTAGCTCTGAAATCCTCCCTGTCCTCTCCTGCTAGCTCTGAAATCCTCCCTGTCCTCCTGCTAAGTTCCTGAAATCCCCCCTGTCCTCTCCTGCTAGTTCTTGAAATCCTCCCTGTCCTCTCCTGCTAGTTCTTGAAATCCTCCCTGTCATCTCCTGCCCTGCACACCACGCTCATCACCATCTCCCTGTCATCTCCTACCCTGCACACCACACTCATCCCCATATCCCTGTCATCTCCCCCCCTCCCCCCTCCCCCCCCCACTCCTCTCCTGCTAGTTCTGAAATCCTCCCTGTCCTCCTGCTAGCTCTGAAATCCTCCCTGACCTCTCCTGCTAGTTCCTGAAATCCCCCCTGTCCTCTCCTGCTAGTTCTTGAAATCCTCCCTGTCCTCTCCTGCTAGTTCTTGAAATCCTCCCTGTCCTCTCCTGCTAGTTCTTGAAATCCTCCCTGTCCTCTCCTGCTAGTTCTTGAAATCCTCCCTGTCCTCTCCTGCTAGTTCCTGAAATCCTCCCTGTCCTCTCCTGCTACCTCCTGAAATCCTGCCTGTCCTCTCCTGCTAGCTCTGAAATCCTCCCTGTCCTCTCCTGCTAGTTCCTGAAATCCCCCCTGTCCTCTCCTGCTAGTTCTTGAAATCCTCCCTGTCATCTCCTGTTAGCTCTGAAATCCTCCCTGTCCTCTCCTGCTACCTCCTGAAATCCTGTTCTGTCCTGCAAATGAAAATTTGAGGTAGTCACACTAAGGGGTAGTTCTTGTTTCTGGTGAAAGAAGGTTGGGGCAGGCCAGAACACATCACTCAGATACCACTAGGACCCCTATCTAGAAATAAGGAAGAGTTGAACCTCCCCAAGCCAGTCACTGATTTACCAACATGTGGAGTAATATTGAGCTAAACCAAACATAAAATGAGGTGGCAATCTCTTTTCACTGTGGCAGCCCTAGTTGTGTGTAGAGGGACTAAATTCGAGCATAACGTGTTTGCTTATACTGTTTTCAAACAGAGAAATTTAGGGTAACTTCTGGGTACCTGTCATGACTGCAAGAAGTAACTGTCTTGCCGGGCGTGGTGGAGCGCACGACTTTAATTAATAGCACTCGGGAGGTCAGAGAGCCGGCGGACTTTGTGGAGTTCAAGGCCGCCTGGTTCTACAGTGTGATTCCAGGCAGCTGGGATTTGCAGGGAGACCCTGTCTCGAAAACGACCAAAAAAACTAAATAAAAACAACAACAACAACAAAAAAAAAACTGTCTATTTAGTGAGATGTTGGTATTGTTTTGTTCTCTTAATCCTGCTCTGAGTTAAGCAAAGAAATCACAAGGCTTCCTGTTGTGAATGAATCTTCAGTCTTCCAGATGACCTGGAGCTTGATCGTGGGTATTTGACCATGTGGAAAGATCCAATGCTGCCTTGGCCACATTAACCGTGAGCGGAACGGGGCATGCTTTGCAGGTTTCCGGGTGAGGGAGCTCTGTATGAGCTCTGAGTAGACCCAGCACGCCGGAAGGAGAGCTGTCCTGCTTGGTGATAATCTCAGGAAATTTAGGCAATGGCCAACAATCAGAGCACAGGAGCAAACCAAAGAACAGGATGTAGAGTTTCGGGATCAGTCTCTAGGACACAACGCGTCCAAGTGATAAGGGAAACAATCTCCCCAGGTCCTAGGTCCTGCCTCTTGGCCAGAAAATGTAAATAGCAGGGAAAAGAGTTGCTAACCTGACCTTAGTTGCCTTGAAGTTCATTCAAAAGCTGTTTAAGGGCTGGAGATTGCTGGTAGAGCACCACTCTTACAGAGGACCCGGGTTCGATCCCCAGCACCCACATGGCGTCGCGAGAACCGTCTGAACTCCAATTCCAGGAGACTCCAGTTCCAGGGGAAACCGAAACCCTCTTCTGACCTCCGGCGACCATGATGACCTTGGGTGCCACGACATGCGACAGTCAATATCGGACATACACAAATAAACTAAAATTTTAAAAAGTTGTTTAGGAGTGTGTATTCACCAAGCTCTTCCTGCTACCTTGCTGCATCTATTACTACTTCAACTTTTTAAATAATATTTACTTATAATTTTAAATAACTTTTTTATTGTTGAATATTTGGAAAAGCATTTAAGGCACAAATACAAATACCAGTAACTCTACCACCCACAAATAAGCACTGTGGACGATCTGGTATGTTTTTGTATTGCATACATTTATGCATAAAATATTCAAAATATTAACCACTTGTTTTTCTGAAACATTTCTTATGATCCCATGACCCTCTCTCCCATTGGGAACAAGGGACAGGACTCACATGAGAAGCCAGTAACAGCTGAAGGAAAGGAGATCAGTTCTCCTGAGGAACTGAAATATAGGTTTGACTTTTTCCCAGTTCCACAAGTCCTAAGCATGGTTTCTCTGATCACGTCACCTCACCTTTTCAAGGCCCAGCTGAACTGTTCTCGACTCTTCTATAATGTTTAACACCCTGTATCCAGAGAAACTTTTTTTACTTTGAGAGGTAATTTGAGGAATCTTGATGTGATTTATTGAAGGTTTGCAATACCACAACATGCTACAAATTGTTTCACAATCTATGAGCTGTGCTCCAAAGTGTGCCTGTTCTACTCTTGGATAACATGGCTGTGACAGCCTTGGATAAAACCATACTGGTAGAAAGATACATGGAATACAGAAGGAACAGAAATGACTGTGTGGGGCCCATAGGCACACAAGTCTGAGCTAGCCTTACAAGGTTTGTTGCAGCCCACGGTGTTATTCCCACCAGAGAAACAGTGGGGTGGATGGAGTCTGAACCTATAGCATAGTATGTTTCAGGAGAACTCAAATACTTCATAGTCACTGAGGAAAAGCACAGAGAGAGTGCACCAGACCCAAATGGGTCTTTTGGATTATAATAAAGCACACTGGAGTAGCATTTTCCTCAAACCAATTATCTACTACTAGATTTAGAAACATGTCAGTGGATGCTGGCCTGGTAGATGTGCATCACCCTGTTACCTCTCGGCAATTATAAGCTCCTTGAAAAAAAAAAGAGCAGTAAGTTCTTACATCAACCCAAGGATTTACAGGAGATATTAAATTCACTAATAAGAAGACAAAAGAAAACTGCTACCAGCACGTGCACATTTAATGTTTATGGACTGAATTGGTGCCCACACTCTGTATTTAGAGTGGTTTAACAAGGGTTGGTTAGCCAAGTAAGTGAAACGGGAAGAAGAGAGTTAACACTTTCCCAAGGGTGAAATTACACTGCTGAACCATGGAGACCTCACTGGATGAGGACAGGTGGAGACTTAAGGGGAATAGAGGAAAGTAAAATGGGGCTCTTAGTGGTGGGGATGCATCGTGTGTAAGAAGAGCTGAGTTAAATGCTTCAGGTATGGAATGTGGTATACAGGGGATAAGGGGCTTGTACTGGATCATTCGGACATGGTGGTATCTTCTGTGGAGACAAGTTCTAAGGGTATTATTACAGAAATGGAGACTTGAGCTGGGCTGTAGGGAAATATTAAGGTGGTGAGATTGGTGAATTGGGAGAAAAACTACCTGGATCATTCATAGCAGTGTTACCTTCAGCCATAATGACAGCGGGGATCATACTGGCAAAGAAGCAAAGGCACTGTGCGTGACAGCAACAAAAAGGTGGGTTGTATTGCCTGGTGTTCTTCTTGACATTCAAAGACCTGTGATGGTAGAGATGTGAGAGTGTAAAGGCAGGAGAGGTCACAGACAAGGCAGAAGAACAAATACTCTGCAGGGAGAAAACCACCTGTACTTGAGGCTGCACAAAACACGCTGCACAAAAATGTCCTCAAGCTGTGGTAAGAACGTGAAGAGAGGATTCAGAGAAGGAATCTGGGGTGTGAGGAATCTGAACACATCCCCTGCATTTCAGAGAGTGGAGTGTTTGAAAGAAGACCAAGAGAGTGGGAGACATCAGAATAGAAGATTCCTAAAACAACTGAGAGGAACAACTAGTAATATGGATGAAATGAGAGAAAGAAAGTTCAGAAGATACCTGAGTTAAATCAGGACCTGAGGCATGGTGAGAAATATCCAGGTGGACTCTGATGTCCAGTGGCACAGTAAAGAATGTAATCATGAAGCTGCACTATTGGAATCAAAAAGTCACTGTTCTCCTCTGTGCCCGTATTTGCTATGGGGGTTGGATTTCTACATGTACAGAAGGTTCAGGAAAGGCTGGATGCCACTTATCTACTGTTTGCTACCATGTTGAAGGAGGAAGAGGAAGAGGTGAGAATCTTCTGGGGAGATGATAAATGTCCCTGTTTAATAGTCAACTCAGAAGAACAAGAAGGGACTAGATAGAGGTAAAACTGAAAGAAGCGATGAAAAAGGCGGGGAGAAAAGACGTAGAAAACAAAAGATGAATGACATTCTAGGACTGAAAGGGATGGGATAGGACCAAAAGATCTTCATAAATGTCCAAATAAGATTAGAAATAGTGAAGGAAACTGGTGCTGGTAAGTGCACGCCTGTAATCCCAGCACTCGGGTAACAGAGGCAGGGGGATCTCGTGAGTTCAGGCCCGCTTTTTGATTGATATAGTAAGTTCCAAGTCGGCTGGGCTAAGGGAGGGACCCTGTCTCAAAAGACCGGACAGGACAGGCCAGACAGACAGACAGACAGACAGAAAGAGGAAGGAAGGACAAGCAAAGAAAGAAATAAAGAAAGAAAAGAAAGAAAAGACAAGAAAAGAAAGGAAAAGAAAAGTAAAGGGAAGAGCAGGAAGAACCGGAGGAGTAGGGAGAGAGAGGGAAGAGAGAGGAGAGAGAAAGAGAGCGAGAGAGAGAGACAAAGTAGAACAGGTTACAGGTTTCAGGGAGTCAAAGACAGAGTTACAAGGTTCTTGCTTCTCACTAAAACCCAAGATCATGGCTTCCACGTGCTCCCGTGATAGATCATGGCTTCCACGTGCNGCAGCCATGTGCCTGTATATCCCAAATCTAATTGGCTATTGGCTCTCTCCTTGGAGGAATAACCCATGGCTGATGCCACAAGCCTACATCCTCTACAGGTTAGGAGATGTTATAAGCCACAGTAAGACCCTGTCATATTTATCAGGGGGTAAAAATGTAATTCATGGATTATTTTTCTTCTTTGAGACAGGGTCTCCCTCTGGAGCCCTGGCTCACTTTGAACTGATATATAGCCCCATCAGGAGTCAAATTCATGTCAGCCTTCCTGCACCAGAGTCCATGTGATAAGATTACAGTTGTGCACCACCATGCAGGACCTGAGTTCAGACTGCCAGAACCCACATAATGCCGGATGTGGCAGCATGCATCTGTAACCCCACGCTTCTATGGCTAGGTGACAGGTGGGGACAGGAGGATCCTTGGAAGCCTCCTGGACTGTTCAGCAAAGAACAAGAGATTCTGTCTCTGGGGCTAGAGAGATGGCTCAGTAGTTAAGAGCGCCAACTGCTCTTGCAGAGGACCCAGGTTCGATTCCCAGCACCCACATGGTGGCTAAGAACCATCTTTAACTCCAGTTCCAGGGGAATCCAACGCCCTCCTCTGACCTCCGCAGCATTGCACGACATGGGTGCTCCAACCTACATGCAGACAATACACTCATACACATAAAAAAAAATAAATAAATTTAAAAAAGAGATTCTGTCTTTATGTAGGACCACCAACAGCTGAGGTGGTCCTACATAGAGATGGGGAGTGCAGAGGGAGAGGCAGAGAGGGAGAGGAGTGAGAGGCAGAGAGGGAGACGAGAGAGAGATTTAAAAGAAGAGAAGGATGCTCACTTTTGCTATTTCGATTCTGTAGTATCAGACGTCTTTCTTAGAGCTATCAAACAAGAGGGAGAAAGGTATCCAAACAGAATGAGAAGGGAAGATTCCCTGTTGACTGTTGGTAAGATCCCACATACAGAAAACACAAACTTCAGAAAGCTCTTAGAGACAATAATTGCACTATCAGAACACAAAATCAATGCAGAAACCCCAAGACTGTGTTTCCATGTATTTCGTGATCTGGAGGGAGGCTGCTGTGACTGTTTCCAGATTACCTCTGTCTCTAGTCCTTTGAGGCACAGTGTGGGTAGATATTCTGAACTGCCACATGTGGACAACAACTGTCACCGCCAGTGGCCTGCCCACGTCCCCCATTCCCCGAGACTTAGTTTTTGTTTTATTTATTTAATTTTCCCCGTCTCTGATCTACTGAGTACCCAGAAGTCCACCTAAAATGGCTCACGTAAGACCCTTTTGGGATGGACTAAGCTGTACTCACCCTCCCAAATTTGGATAATGCTCTCAGAGTGGGAGCATTTGGAGGTAACATTAAGGGGGAAATTGGAAGCACGAGAAGAAGCTCAGCTTCCTGGAGTCCTGGTCTCTTTCTATCAGAATATGGAAAACTGTTTCTGGTGCTTACATCGTGGAGTCTCTAGTGTGTTACCATGCAGCCTCTGTACTCTAACACACCAAGGACATTTTACTCCACTGCTGATGCCCAAATCTCCCCACTTGACTTTAAAATATCCTCAAATGGTACTCCTGCCTCTAAAATTGCAATCCTAACACCTGCTCTCTGACGACGTTCTTTCTCACGTGCCCACTGGATCAGTCCGAAATCCAATTTCCGATCCCCACTCCCACCCACAGTGCGCGCGTGCGCGTGAGCGCACACACACACACACACACACACACACACATTCTCCCATCTGTCTTCACTTCCCTCTCCATGGAGACTTTGTGGCCCACTGCTATAATTACCCCATTTTAAAAGAACTCAGCTCCTTAACTCCCCTCTTTATTTATCACATCCTTCTAGAAAGTTCCAACTGTGGATGAACTCAGTCTTGATTTTCTCCAAGTCCGGGATCCAGGCAGGCTAACTCCATCACACAGCCGAAGCCACAGTTACTCGTGTTTTGCCTCTAAAATGGAATCCCTTTCTTCAAGGAGACCTCCTTTTAGACATGCCATCGTGGCCTTCCTTGAGTACCAGGCACCCCATTGTCCATGCTTCAAGAGCCTTACTTCATAATTTCTCTTTGGCAAACCTCCTGTTCCCCAGTTTGCTTGACTCTTTTACCACAAAGTGCCTATAAAGGGACTGCAACACGGACCCTGTATACTATCGCTGCATTCAGTTACCACGCTGTAATGACCATGGCTGATTTGGTCAAGTTACCAGCCAGGGCCATGTTACCAAACCCTGAAGACATTTTACTAGCTTGTTTTAGTCTTCCTCAACATTAATTTAATTTAACATAGCTGACTGCTCCTTCTTCAAACCTGTCCTAGAACATCCGTTTCTCTTGTTTCCTGCACTCTCCAATCACTTCTCCATCTTCTTGTAGGGTTCGTCTTCGGTACCCGTCTTCTCTGTAGTCTCTCTCCTTCATCATCACTTGGGACTTTTGCTCCTCTGAATGTTCTTAAATCCAGAGCTTCAGAAGCCGAGGCTGAAAATTTCCTAACTTTCATCCTGAAACCAAACTCTCCTTTGACTTCTACATGTTAAACACCCAGTCACCCAGGGGTCCTCTCAAGCCTCAATTCTCAGTCTTCTGATGCCCCAGAGTTTCCGGCTCCTCTCCTATGCCTGAATGTCTCCGAATAACCCTCAAAATTGGTGCCATCCTCACCTCAGTTTCTCGTCTGAGACTTAGCTACCAGCCTGCCTTCTTCCAATATCTTATCCATACCCGCCTAGAATCAGTTCTCCTCCCCTTAAATAAATACATCTTGAAATGATGAACCTTTTCCCTTCTCTGCTACTTTACTGACATCTTTTCTAGTTTCTCTGATTTGCTTCTGGACTTTTCCAGTTCACCCCCCACATCGTTGCTGTGGTAATCTTAAGACCCCCCCGCACAAACTATATATGGCATTTCCAGCTTAAAACCCTTCAATAGCTTTCCATTACAAGAATGAGCACCTTTTTTTTTTATTAATTTTATTTATTTCTGTATGTGTATGAATGTACTGCCTGCATGCAAGTTTGTGCACCCGTGTTGTGCAATGCCGCGGAGGTCAGAAGAGGGTCTCGGATTCCCCTGGAACTGGAGTTCTCCTGGAATTGGAGTTTCAGACGGTTCTCGGCTGCCATGTGGGTGCTGGGGATCGAACCCGGGTCCTCTGTAAGAGCGGTCGGCGCTCTTAACCGCTAGGCCATCTCTCCAGCCCCGAGCACCTGTTTTTCTAAAGTCCCCAAACCTGTGCTAGCTGGGCCATATGTACCCAGTGCTTTCTCCTTCCATTCTTTTCCATCAGCTCTACCCCAGCTCCAGTGATCTCTAGTGTTCTGCTGTATTGGGCTGAGTAGACTCTGTTCTATGTGCCTTTGGGTCTCTCTCCTCACTGAATATAGATGACTCCTTCTGATATTTATATTTAAAAATAGTTCTTTTTAAACATATTTTATTTATTACTTTTCTTTTATGTTTATGAGTGTATTGTCTACATGTATGTAAGTGTGCTCATGTCCTGCAATGCATGCAGAGTCAAAAGAGGGTGTTGGAGCCCCTGGAACTGGAGTTACAGATGGTTAAGTCACCACATGGGTGCTGGGATCCAACTCTGGTCCTCTGCAAGAGCAGTCAGACTCTTCACCACTGAGCCATCTCTCTAGCCCCTTAAAATAGCTCTTAATTTTAAAACAAAGTATATACTTATATTGAAATGCAAATATATGCTGTAGAGTTCTGACAGGTTGATTGATACCGGTGTAACCAGCATGTTCTTCAAGAAAGCTCCATCCAGTTCATCCCCTACCCAGTCCAGAAAGAAACCACTGATTTTTCTTTGTTCAATATTTATTTAGAACTTTGTATATTCATGTTTATATAGAATGAAATAGTTGTGGCTGGCTCCCTTTGCTTTGAGTAATATCTGTGATGCTTATCCCTGTGTATTTCAATGTATCTTTTGATGCTAGGGCAGTATTCCATTATATGAATAGATCGCAATTTTCAAACCCATTCTCTTACAGATATACAATTGAGTTCTTCCATTTTTTTTTTTTTGGTTGTTAGGATTACATTTTCCACAAACAACGTTTTTTTTTTGAGATAGGGTCTCCCTTTGGTCCTATCTGGCCTGGAGCTTGCTCTGTAGACCAGGCTGGCCTTGAACTCACAGAGATCCACCTGCCCCTGCCTCCCAAGTGCTGGGATCAAAGACAGTTCTTAGCTGCCATGTGGGTGCTGTGAATCGAGCCTGGGTCTTCTGCAAGAGCAGTCAATGCTCCCAACCGCTAAGCCATCTCTCCAGGCCCCACAAACAACTTTTACAATGGGCATTTGCTTTCCTTTCTCTTGGGCAACTGCCTAGAATTAGAATTACTGAATCTTAGGGAGATTCTTACCTTAACTTTACAAGAAAGTTTCTAAAGCTCCTCCAAAGAAGAGAGGCCATTTTCTAATTTCACTAGCAATAGACAAGAGTTCTCTGGCTTATTTTGTCTTCATTCTTTTTTATATTTTTTCTAATTTAATGGGTTTTAATGCAGCTTACTGTAGTTTTAATTTGCATTGCCCCAACTACTAATAAGATTGGGAATCTTTTCATTTGCTTTCTGACCATTCCTATCTGTTCCAAAGCCTTTATTCCAGACACTTAGGACTTGCCTCAATTCCTTTAGCTATATATTTATTGGGTTGTTTTCCTGTTTTATTTTGGACAGGTGGTTCTTTATATATTCTGGATACAAGTCCTTTGTAAGATATATGTTCTGCCCATGTTTTCTCCCATGCTGTAGATTGCCTATTCGTTTCCCTAATGGTGTCTTTCGTGAGCAGAACATTTAAATTTTGATGAAGTCTAATTTATCAATTTCTTATTTTATACTCATTGCTTTCCATGGCAGTCCCCAAAGACAACCCAAGGTCACATTAGGATTTTATGGGTTTTTGTCTAAAGCTTTATAGTTTTCAAGGTACTTTTAAGTCTAAATTGATTTTTGCATACGATGTGAAATAGGATTTGAATTTTTTTTTCGTATGGTCATCTAATTGTTCTCAAATAAATTATTGAAGGTCTTTCCTATTTTTGTTGTGGATATATATAGATTCACTTATAAATGTATTATCACACTTAGCACTACATCTATATATTATATAAATTTGCAACTTTAACCATTTTTATTGTACAATTCCAAAGTACATTTACTGTATTGTAGAACTGTTAGTCCTACCTATTTCCAAACATTTTTTGCCACATCAAACAGAAATCCTATAATTATTACATCATAGTTCACCATTTTTACATTCTCCACTCAGACCCTCATAACCCTTAATCTATTGTACATCTCTATGAAAATGCTCATTATGGATATTCCATAATCTATGGACATCAGGTTTAATAGTTTTTAAGTTTTATCCATGTTGTATATGTATCATAACTTCATTTCCTTTTTTATAACTTTATTTTTTTTTCATTTTTAACAATAAGAAATAATTTATGAGTACAAGCATCCTTCATGTAAAACCAATTTGCAAGCAGTTGTGCACACTGCCCAAAGGTCCCACCATCCAGCTGGGGAAGGCTTGTATGTACAATCAAGTTGATCAAATAAGTGTCCAGACTATATTGCTGTAGTTTCACCATTCACCCCAATAGCAGCCCTTACATTCTACCATGCCCCCTCTTCCACAGATTGTTCCCTAGGCTTAGAAAAGGGGCACAGGTGAACGAGAAGCAAAACAGTCTACTTTCTCTGGAGCTGTTGTTTTGGACTCTGGTCAATTCTGGCTGTTTCCTTTCATGGGCTGACAGTTTGTCCAGGAATAACCTTTCAATCCTACTAATGAAGCACAAGCCATTAGATATATAGGTGTTTAAACAGTACTAATTGTTATGGTAGGTTACTTTGGTATTGACAGATGTTTGGATGGTATGTTAATCCATGAATTGTGTTTTTTTCTGTAAAATATGACAGGGTCATACTGTGGCTTATAACATCTCCTAACCACTAGAGGATGTAAGCTTGTGGCATCAGCCGATGGTTATTCTCCAAAGGAGCTAATAGCCAATTAGATTTGGGATATACAGCAGATGGCGCCACTGCTGCACAGTTTTCCAGGCAGGTGAGGTGTAGCTGGTGCTGACAGAGGAGTCTTGCTTGACTCAAGGAGACCTATTTATTTGCTTTATTGGTTTAGTGGCCTTTGGTAACTCTCTCTGCTGGCATTCCAGAGAACCAACTGTACACTGGCAAGTGTGGTCTCAATACTCTTTCCCATGCTTACATACTGGTCTTCGACAGCAGGGCCTTATTGCCTCTCTTTTGCAAGTATTCCAGTTTAAGGCAAGAAGCCTTATACTTTTTTGGGGGGTGGGCTTGGATCCCTGGCCAAACATCTCCTTGGTAGAATAATCCATTGCTGATTCGAGCTCTCACTGATTAATATATTTTGCTTAAGCACAGCTTAAGAAGACTTTATATTTATTTGGTTCTGAATAGAGAATAATCTTTTAACACGTTCCTATGTCTATTAGTCAATTAAAAGCGTTTTTTTTTTACCGTTTATAAGAGATTACCTCTATAACAGTTGGCTCAATTTACAGTTAGAGAACACCCTCATCATCATCTCATATTTCTTTCATTCTATGGAGGGGAGGTAAGAAATGTCTCTCCTCGTGTTTAAAACTTTGTGGCACCTAGAAGGTAAGTTTTTAGGACTCATTATAAATATTGTTACAAGTAGTAGCCACAGAGGGGTTTGATGTCTGTAGCATCTGAGGCTTTTTTCTTTCAATGTTCAGAGACCAACTTCTGCTGGATTTCCTGGTACATCCTACACAATGCAAAGCTGTATCTTTTCTTCTCAGCCCTTAAGAGTTGGTGACATTTTGACTGTTGGAACATACAAATCTTTTCCCATAGTTAGTTTTAAGATTTGAATTGCAAAGTTTTTGACAAAAAGGTTTCAGTATAGAGCTGTATCCCCCCTTTTTTATTTAGGTTTTTGTTTTGACCCATGAGTCTCAAAAAGGGCAGTTGTATTACACATACCTACAGGCTGGAATCGAGGTGCAGATTTCATCAAATCCACCCAAGCTGTTTTGGGTGACGGTATGTGGTTAGCTTGGGAAGCAAACTTAATTTTTAAAATTTTAGTTTTTATTTTGTATGTATATGCAATTAACTGTCTGCATGTAGGTCTGTGCACCCGTGTCATGCAATGCCACGGAGGTCAGAAGAGGGGTCTCGGATTCCCTGGAACGGGAGTTTCTCCTGGAATTGGAGTTACAGATGGTTCTCTAGCCACCATGTGGGTGCTGGGATCGAACCTGGGGTCCTCTGCAAGAGCAGTCGGTGCTCTTAACTGCTAGGCAATCTCTCCAGCCTGCAAAATTAATTTTTTAAGTTAAATCAATCCTACAGGTAAAGAGAATACAAGATACTTACAGCAGAAAAATTATAAGAGAACATTTGTTATGTGCCAATCCCAAAGTTATGTTATACAGATTTTTAAGTAAACAAATGTGGACAACACATTTATATTTCCAATTGACTAAGGTGCATTACTGTTTTTATCAGAACCTTTAAACCAATGTGTTTAATATACACAATTTACTTTTTTAGTCCTAAAACACCATGTACCTGTAGACAAGTCTGGGCAAAATTGGATACTTGTTGAACAGGTTCAATTAAATATACATAATCGAATATACACCTGTGTCCCTCTCCCGCCCCTCCCCCACCCCTCCCCTCATTCACCCTTTCAGTCAGTTTTCTGATCATCTTTCTGTTGTTCTTTTAATATGCATCCCCTCCACAAGAAATATTATAAACTGGATTATTGGCGCTAGCATCCACAGATGAGGGATGCCCATCTTGCTGCGTTTGTTTTTCTGGACTGTGTAATTCACTTAATATAATATCTTTCAGCTCCATCATTTCCTGCAAAGTTCATGATGTTGTTTTCTTTACTGCTGCATAGAACTCCATTGTGTACATGTACCACATTTTCTCTACCACTGTCCAGTTGCGGGGCATTTGGGTGGGTTGGTTCCACTTTTTGCTATTGTAACGGAGCTGCAATAATAGATAGCTGTGCATGTATTTCTGTAGTGAAGATGAGGTCTTGGGGTTATATACCCAGGAGTGGTATGACTGGGTCAAATGGAAAGCTCATTTTAGAGTCTTCCAAGGTTCTCACACGCTTTCATAGTGGCTGTACAAGTTTACATTCCCACCAGCAATGGATGAGTGTTCCCCTTTCCCACAACCTCTCCAGCACTTTTGATATCGTTTGTTTTCTTGATCCTGGCCAGTCTTATTGGAGTGAGATGATACTTAGATGGTCTTAATTTGCATTTCCCTAATTATTAGGACATGAACACTTCTTAAGATGTTTCTCAGCCATCTCTAATTCCTCCTCTGTGAAGTCTCATTCATTCTTTGCTCCACTTTTGAGTGATAGCATTTGTTTTTTTCTTCTTTGTTTTTGAGTAGTATATATTCTGGAAATCAATGCTTTGTCAGATGTATCTTCAGTGAAGGTTTCCTCTACTCTGTGGGTTTTCACTTCCTTTATTGTTTTCTTTATATACAGAAAGCTTTTGTAGTTTAATGAGGTCCCATTTGTCAATTGTCGACCTTAATGCTTGCGCAGCTGCTGTCTAATTTAGAATCTTTTCCTACGCTAGTCTGTAGACTTGTTGCCAAAGTTTCTCTTTCTATCACCCACTCCAGAGTTTTGGGATCACACGGTCTTTGATCCATCTGGAATTGACTTTTGTACAGGGCGAGAGTAGGAGTTTAATTTCATTTCTTCTACAGGTGGTGATCCCCAGTTTTGCACACACCACTTCTGAAGTGTGTCTTCCTCCATTGTGTCTCTCTGGCCCCTTTCTAATATAGGTGGCTGAATTGTATGTGCTCGTTTGGCTCTTCAGTTTTATTCCATTGGACAACTGGTCTGTTTTTGTGTCAGTACCAAGCTGTTTTATGACTATAGCCCTGTAGTATAGTTTGATGTTTGGTAGAGCGATTCCCCCTGATGCTCTTTTCGCTCAGGATTGCTTTGGCTATTTGGGTCTTTTGTTTTCCAAATTAAATTGGAGGATTTTTTTTTCCAAGTCTGTGAAGAAGCTCTGGGAATTTTGATTGGGATTGCATTAAATAGTAACACGAGTTTGGGTAGAATGGACATTTTACCATATTTATTTTCCCAATCCATGAGCATGGGAGGTTTGTCCATCTTCTGATGTCTTCCTCAATTTCCTTTTCAGGGTTTAAAGTTTTTTTTGTTAGAGATCCTTGGGTGTCTTTGGTTAGTTTGTTCCTATAGTATTTTATTATTTTTTGGAGGTTATGGAAGTTGGAAGGTCTCCCTTGTATTCCGTTCCTTCAGTTGCTTGTTGTGGGTGTAAGAAAATGCTACTGATTTTCTAGATTGAGTTTTTGATCCTGCCACTTTACGAAGTTCATAAATCATTCTAGAGGAGTTTTACTGGGGGAGTTCTTAGCATTCCTTAGGTAGACCAATCATATCACAGCAAAAAGGGATAGCTTGACCTCCTCTTGTTGCCAATTAGTATCCTTTTTAATTTCCTTTCTTGCCTTATTGCCCTAGCATGTGTTCAAGCACATATTGAAAAGGATGGTGACAGGGAGGGCAGCCTTGCAGAATTCCTACCTTTAAGGGGAATCTTCTGTCATTTACCCCATGTTAGGATGACATATTGGATGGGGTTTCCTGTATATGGTTTGATTACTTGAGGAATGATCCTTCCAGTCCAATTCCCTCTAGGGACTTTAAACATGAAGGGAGGGATGCTGGATTTTGTCAAGGCTTTCTCTGCATCATTGAGATGGATGTGGTTTTTGTCTTTCAGTCGCCATTAATAAGTTTGGATGGATATTTATTGATTTTTCATATATTGAACCATCACACTGCATCTCTGGTATGAATCCAACTTGGTCATGAGGATGATCTTTTGATGTGCGTCTGTATGCGATTTGCCAGTACCCTGTTTAGAATGTTGGCATCTGTGTTCATTAGGAGATGAGTCTATAGTTTTCTCCTTTTTGGGTTGATCTTTGGCCTGGTTTGGGTAATAGAGGGATGCTGGCTTCATAGAAGGAATCTGGGAGAACTCCCTCCATTTGTATCCTTCTAAAACAACTTGAGTAGTAATGGTTGGTAAGTCTTTTTTTTTGAATATTTTTTAGAATTCTGCGCTTGAAACCATCTGGGCCTGGGATATTTTAGTTGGGAGGTTACTTATTACATCTTCAATTTCTCAAATATTATGAGGTCTATTTATTAGTCTGTCGATCGCTTCTTGGTTGAGCTTGGGGAGTCCCAGAGATTTCAGATTTCTCCATTTTCTTCTAGGTTTTTCAAACTTGGTAGAATATAGGTTTTTGACGTATTCCTGTATGATTGTCTGATCTTTTCATTGTCTGTTGTGATATTTTCCTCTTTCATCATCACGATTTCTATTATATGGGGATGGTTTGTTTCCCTGCTTTCTTTTGGTTAATGGGCTAGAGGTCTGTCTATCGTTGTTTATTCCTCAAAGAACCAAATTTTGGAGCATTGATTTTTTGTATGGTTTTCCTTTGTTTCTATGTCATTGATCTCTGCTGATTTTTGTTTATTTCTTTCTTCTTTGTCTGCTACATTTAGGGTTCATTGTTGTTGTCTCTCAAGTATTTTGAGCTGCAGGGTTAGAGATCATTCCACTTGTGCTCTTTAGTGTTTTTTTCATGTGGCACTTTAGAGCTATAAACTTCCTCTTAGGACTGCTTTAAAGTGCCTAAGGTTTTGCTATTTGTTTTATCATTGTCATTCAATTCCAGGAATGTTTTTTATTTCTTTCTTTTATTTTTCTTCCTTTGACCCATTCATTATTCAGGAGAGTGTTGTTTAGTCTCCATGTAATTCTTGTAGGTTTAAGGGTTTTATCCTGGTGTTGATATGGAGTTTTTATTGCACTGTGGTCTGATAAAAATGCATGAGATTATTTCAATCATTTTGTAATTTGTTGATTTCTTTCCTGTGTCCCAGTATATGTTCTACTTTGGAGAACGTTCCATGAGGTGCTGAGTAGAAAGTGTATTCTCCTGGGTTTGGATGAAAAATTCGATATATGTCCTGGTTGAGGTCCATTTTGGTGTATTCTATCAGTTAGTTGGCAGACGTCTCTCTGTTTATCCTTTGTCTTATTGATCTGTCCAAAGGACTTAATGGTGGTATGGAAGCCCCTACTATTAGTGTGCTGGGGGTAATCTGTGCCTTGAGATCCTGAAGAATTTATCTTTACTAAAGTTTGGGGTTTGCACTGGTGTTTGGTTGTGTATATATTCATGGATTGGAGATCTTCATCGTGCAATTGTTGTTTCTATTAATAAAGAGTGTAATGGCCTCTTGTGTCGCTGTTTTGATTTCTTTTGCGTTGAAGTCGTATTTGTGTCTGATATTAAGAATGGCAATCCCGCGTTCTTTTTGGTCAGGGGAGGGACCCATTTGTTAGTAACTATTTCTTCTCATCCCCCTTTACCCTCTGAGTTTGTGCCGTATACCTTGAAGGTGAGTATGGGTATTCTATTAGACAAGCATAATGGAAGTTTGTGTCCTAATCATCTGCGCCAGTCTATGTCTTTTTGATTGGGGAGTTTCAGGCCCAATTAATATTTAGAGTTATAATTGAGAAGATGGATGTTGCTTCCTCACTTTATGGTATGCCATTATTAGACTGTCTAAGCCTCGTGATTATTACTCCTACGTGTATGTTTTAGTAGATTCTTTTTTCTAGTGGTTTAGTGATTGTGTGCTCCTGCTCCTCGCCCTTTGGAGTTGCGTATCAGAGTGGTTTTATGAAGAGTTTGTTGTTCCAGACTAGTATATCTAATCATCTTGTTTATGTCATGAAGATTTTTCATCGTCTCCTATCTACTAAGTATCGACATTTTTGCTGGGTATTAAAGTAAATCTTCTGGCTTGGCTTCCATAGATCCTTTAACAACACTAGGGAATGATTTGATGCCATGTTCTTCTTGCGTGCAGTGGTTTGCACCAGAAGTCAGTTGTAATTCTGATGGTTTGTGTATTCGTGTTTTTTCTTTTTTTTATTTTAGATTGTCTTTGGTGTTTGTTTTTTTAATTTTGTTCTATATTTAGTTACGATGATATGGCATGGGGAGTTTCGTTTCTGATCTTGTCTATTGTGGAGTCCTATGTGCTTCTTGTATTTGTATGGGTGTTGTCTATGTTTAGTTTGGGGAAATTTTTCATCTATTAGTCCTGTATGAAGATCTGATCAACATCTCTTGAGATTTGCCCTTTTTTTTCCCTTCCGTCTATCCTATGATGCAGAGGCTTTTTTCTATGTCCATTTTCTGTTTGTTTTTTCATTTTGTTGTTATTTCTTTTTTTTTAAAATTTTTCAAGTCTTTATTTGAGCTTTGTAGTTGCTCTGTGTTATCTTCAGATCTGAAATTCGTCTTTTGTCTGCTTCCTCCATTCTATTTCTGGAGGCTTTTTCCTTTCCTTGCTTCTTGGATTGGATGAGTTTATAATTCAACTTTTTGTTTCATCACTGTGTTTTCTTTGTATTTCCGTACTTTCGTTTTTGAGCTTCTCATCTCTTCTGGTGCTCCTTACCGTCCATTGGTTGGCTTCCTTTTTCACGTATTTCTACTTCACTTTCGGAGTTGTTGTTTTTTTCCTCCCCTCTAGTTCTTTCTGGAGTTCGTCATCTGTTCCTTTAGTTCTTTCCAAAGTTTGTCATTGTACCCTCGGGGTCCCTTTTGAGTTTTTCATTTCATTCTTCCTTTAGTTTTCTCGAATTCCTTATTTTTCTTTAGTTCCTGCATAAGGTCTGCAATTATTCCTCTAAGATCTGTTCCTGGGTCACCACCTCAGGGGGATCCACTGTAAGTTAGCTCCTACAGAGTTGGTAGAGCCTGGTCCGGGATTATCCTGGGCCTTTTCCATGTTGTCCCTTCATCGTGTCCCCTGGCATGTGGGTTTCTTTTTGTTTGATTCTAAAATCACAAAGTGTCTTTTCTCTATTTAGATGGATGGTTTTTTTTGCTCTCCTCTCCGATGCTTTTATTTTTCTTTCCTCCTCCTTGTTTATGGAGTAATGACTTGCTAGGTTTCAGGCTTTCAATTTTGTTTATATATTGGATATTGGAAGCCAAGTCACTCTTCTCTTACGCGTTCTGAAGGTTTCCAAAAAAATGTACACTTGGATACTCTCTCACCAAATCCAGTTGGCAGGGTGGCGGGGTGTGTTGTGCGGGGGGAGGGGGTAAGGCCCGTACCTGCCTGGAGCAATTTCCAGGTTCCTATGCCAGGAGCCGCCGCCCTACAAACCACAGAGGCAACAACTGTGACCCGCTGTCACTGTCTGCAAAGGCGAAGGGCGGCTCACCCCAGACAGCCACCCCCACAAAAGGGCTCAGATTGGACCAGGCAAGCCCAGGAGACAATCTACCATAACCTCATTTCCTTTTATGGATTGACTAATATATTTTTTAATTAATTAATTAATTAATAATTAATTTTATTGCTTTTTGTAGACAGGGTCCCCTGTAGCCCCAGCTGGCCTGGAACTCACTCTGTAGACCAGGCTGGCCTTGACTTACAAAGATCGGCGCCTCGCAAGCCTCCATGACTAGGATTAAAGGTGGTGCGCCACCACACCTGCTTAATTTTATTTATTGTTTTATTGTATGAGTGTACTCTCTGCGTGTATGTTGGTGCACTTGTGTTGTGCTATGCCTGTGGAGGTCCAGAAGAAGGGGGTGGGTTTCCCTGGAAGCTGGGAGTTAAAGAAGGTTCTTAGGCCGCCATGTGGGTTGCTGGGAAATCGAACTGGGTCCTCTGCAAGAGCAGTCAGTGCTCTTAAAACCGCTAACCATCTTCCAGCCCTGTAATATCTTTTAAAAAATCACCACACACACAACACACACACACACACACACACACACACAATGTGTATATATATATAATATATATATATATAATAATATATATATATATAGTATTTCTGAAACTTTAGTTTGCGCTCTGTTTCATAAAGCAGCTAGGTTGTTTCTACTTTTTGACTATTGTGAATAATTCTGCAATGAAAAGTGACTTAAATATCTGCAATCTTTCCCAATTCCTTTTTTCTCTGTATGATAGGGACTAATAGTCCTAATTGCATTTCTTCTTTTCTTCTGGCTATGTCTAGCCTGTGACTCTTGGGCCTCCTGTGGTTTGGGCTAGTTCTAAATGTGTTCCACCTTCACAGAACATAAACTTATTTAAAACATGATGATCCTTGGTGATTTTGGTCACTCGGTTGCCTGGTTCTCTGGTATGAACTTTGTAGATGGCAGTCATGCTACAACATCAAAAGGGTTGTGGGTCAGATGGGTGACTTCTCTTGTTTTCTGTGAGTCTTGCTGCTCTTTTCCAAAAAACCCTAGCCTGTTGGGGGTTTCTTTCTATCCCCTCTATTCTTTGTTTTCTTTCTACCTTGAATGATTTTCTTTCTTCTGTTGGTTTTGGCTTTGGTTTCTTGCTTATAGCTCAAGGTGTAAATCTAGGAGATAGAGAGTTTTCTTCTTTTTAATTTTTACTCATTTATTTTAAAAAATTATTTTATTTGTGTGTGTGTGTGTTTATGTTTGTGCATGTGTATGCAGGTACCCACAAAAGCCAGAAGAGAGTGTCAGATTTCCTTGGAGTTGAAGTTACAGGCAGTTGTAAGCCATCTGGTGTGGCTGCTGGATATCCAACTCAAGTTCTCTGCAAGAAGAGTTCATGCTATTCACTGCTGAGCATCTCTCCAGCCTCTTTCTTCCCTTTTAATGTAGACATTTACAGATATTCATTTCTCTTTGAATACTGTCTTTGCTGCCTCTCAAAAGTTTAGGACTCGTGTATATGTGTGTTCAAATTTTTAATCAGATATGTGTTCCTGTTCACATTAATTTCTAAGTACTTCCTAATTTCTGGCCAATGTTTATTCTAGAAGGGTCTTGTCTTATTTCAACATATTTGTGAATACTCCAGTTTTCCTGCTATTATTGACTGAGACTTCATTCTACAGTGGTAAAGAGTACACTTGATATGATTTCAATATGTTTAAGCTTACCAAGTCTGACTTTTGTGGTCTAATATGTGATCTGTCCTGGAACTTGTTCTGTGTACAGTTGAGAGTAATGTTTTTACTGTTGTTGTAGAATGTTTTTCATATGAATATATATATATATATATATATACATAAATGTGTGTATTAATTTTAGCTGGGGGACAATTTTGGTTAAATCTTCCATTTTCTTATCTATTTTCTACCTAAATGCATTAAAGTCTGCAAATGTCTTACTTTCACCTTCATTTTTGAAGGATTGCTTTGTCAGATAGGAAATTCTTCATTGATACCATTTTTTTCCAGCACTTTAAATGTGCTGTTAAATTGCCTCTGGCCTCCATAATTTATGAGGTGAAATTAAACATCTTGAGGATTCATTGTGTCCAAACAAAATCTTTTTGCTGCTTCCAAGATTCCTTCTTTTGTTTTGGATTTTAATAAACTGATTATAATATGTTTCCTTGTTTTTACTTTTTCTTACACGAAATGTGTTGACATCTTGGATTTGTAGGATCATGTCTCTCAACAAATCAGAGGTATTCTGGGCTATTTCCTAAATACTCACTTTCTGTTTTTTGTCTCCTTCCAGAGCTCTTACAATGCATATGCTGGTTTGAGTGATGGCATCCCACAGATCCTTTGTGTTCTGGCCACGTTTCTTAGTTATTATTTCTTTCTGTTCCTCAGACTATAATTTCAAACATACTACCTTCCATTTTACTACTTCTTGCTGTTGATTGCTGTTAATGAAATTCTCATTTCCCTTTTCCATAATACTGACAAATTCATTCTGATATATTGTTTATTTTTCAATGTTGGGGCATGGCGCACTGCAAATTTACTATTCCCCACTCTGTAAATAAATCTTTGGTATCTTTGATGTAAATCAAGTAGCCATACCAGTGGCAGGCAGTTTCTGGGACTTTACATTCTTTAGCCTTGATTATGTATTTTGTCTGTTCTTAGCTTGCTAGTCCTAGAGGAAAAGAATCATATTTACCCTGATATTCATTTCTGCTGCTCTCCCTTCATCTCTGATGTTCTGAGTCCTCTTCTGGTATTACTCCCCAGTGTCCTAAATGTCCTCTTTAAGCAGATCTAGAGGTCTTTGGGGGAATTTGGCAGCAATTTCTCATATCACTTTTTTTCCTTTTATCAAAGCCAATTTTTATTGAAGCTTTGTGCATTTCATACAAAATTTCCCAATTGAATATAAACCCACTCCCCCATCCTTGCCCTCCCGCCCCACTAGAGCTCATGCATTCTGACAAACATGTTTTTTTCATCTTTTTCTCAGCCTCTTTTAAAATTTTTGGTTCAGAAGTTTACTGTTTCAGGCAGAAGTTCAGTGTCTCAGTCAGTTCTTTGACTTAGTCTTCTTGTTGTTGTTGTTCCTGCCAATTTGCATCACTCCAAAATATGCATATATGCAGGCTACACATATATCAAGATTATGATGTCATAGGTTTTAGCATCTTCAGCTTATGATTTCTTTATTATTATTTTTCTTTATTAAGCTGAAAGATGTCATGTTTTCCTTAAGGAATTATTTGAAGGCTCCTCTTTGGCAAGCTTAAACAACTATCAGTCCTGCCCTTGTGCTCCACACTGGGGTTTTCCCTTCCCATGGTCACCAAATGAGGTCCAGTAAGCACTGCATCCTGTCTTGATCTTTCTGTACTGGTGTTCGTGATACAGCCTGGGTAGTCCAAGGATGGCAGTCTATACTCTGAAGAGGCTGAAGCCCCAGTAGTTGTTCAGTCCACAATCGTCACTTTTTTCATCTGAGAAATGTCTTTGTTTCTCTTTCCCTCCTGAAAGATTGAGTTGAGAAATCTTTAGTTACACAACTCATTGCTTCTTTATAATAATGTGGTCTTGTCCTCTGGATGCTGTCAATTTCTTTTTGTCTTTACTCTTCAGCAGTATGATTAAGATATATCAGTGGGGCTGGGAGATGGTTCCGACCATAAAGGGCTTGCCCAGGAGGAGGATCTGAGTTCACATCTCCAGGGCACAACTGCATGTCTGTAACTAACCACTGGGGTGGTAGTCACAGGCATATCCCCAGAGTTCAATGGCCAGCCAACTTAGACAAACTGATGAGCTCCAAGTTCAGTGAGAGACCCTGTCTCAGAAAATAAGGTGGAGAGCATTTGAGGATACCCAGGATCGACCTCTGGTTTCTTTTTTTTTTTTTTTTTTTTTTTTTTTTCTGTATGTGTATCAATGTACTATCTGCATGCAGGTTTGTGCACTGTGTCGTGCAATGCTGCGGAGGTCAGAAGAGGGTGTCGGATTCCCCTGGAACTGGATTTCTCCTGGAATTGGAGTTTCAGACGGTTCTCGACTGCCATGTGGGTGCTGGGGATCGAACCCGGGTCCTCTGTAAGAGCGGTCGGCGCTCTTAACCGCTAGGCCATCTCTCCAGCCCCCGACCTCTGGTTTCTACATGAATTTGTGCGTGCTCTCCCACATACAAGCTCACACATGAACTCTTATGTGTGTCACAGACAAATCAGATGTATGGATAGTTTGGGTCTACTGTGTTTGAGATTCACTGACTTTACTGCATTTTCTTAAATTTAATCAAATTTAAGAAGCTCTCAGACAATATTTGCTGTGACTTATTTTTCAACTTGTTTCATGAATATGTACATTCCTGTTGGAACACTTTTCTAACAGTGACTTTTTTTAGTCTTTGTCAGATAATTCTGACATCAATGTCATCTCAACGCTTGCATCTGTTGACTGTCTTTCTTTACCAGAGAATTGGTTGCTTTTTTTTTTTTTTTTGTATGACAAGAAGTGTTTCAATTGTATTTTGGCCATTTTGAATATTATGTTATGAAACATTGTCTCTTATGTATTCCTACGCAGAGGCTGATATCATTTTAGGGAGCAATCAACCTGGTTAGCTTCAATCTTTAAGTTCATACGGTCTGTGGGTGATTGTTCTAAGATTAGCTCCTTTCTATTTGACGCCCCTGTGTGCGCCACCTGGAGGCTAGTCTGGGAATTGCTCTATCGGATAGATGAGTTCTCAGAGTTTTTAATATGCCGATTAAGACTGTTGTGTTCACCATGTGCTTCTTGAAGACAAATCCAGGAGTTCAAAAATGATTCTAGGAAGTTTCCTTATTTAGCTCTGTTCTATGATTGCCTGAGTACTTTATGATTCCCTTTTCGGTCCTCTGGCCAGCAGCTTGGAGCCTTAATTACCTTATTCTGTGGCATGCTTTTGTAATTCTGTTAGCATCCAGAGCCAAGCCGGAAGAGAAAAAAAGAGAGAAGGAAAAAATAGCAGTGGGATTTCCCCTTATCTTTAAAACATAATTTGTTATTTTATTTTTTTGTGTGTATGAATGTATTGCCTACATGTATGTAAGGATACCCGTCAGAAGAGGGTGTCATTTTGCCTGGAACTGGAGTTATGGATGGTTGTTAGCTGCCATGTGGGCACTGGGAACCAAATCTGGGTCCTCTGCAATAGCAGCCAGTGCTCCTAACCACTGAGCCATTGCTCCAAGGCCCCGTCCCCTTCTTTAGACTAAACCAGAGCACTTCACACTCACTTCAAGTATCAGGAACTTCACTTCCCCTCCCTTGGTCAAAGCTAGAGGCTTCTCTTTGTAAAATTTCACCCCAGGAGCTGTAGAGATGGCTCCATGTTAAGAGCATATATTGCTCTTCTAGAGGACCCAAGTTTAGTTTCTCGCACCCATATCAGGCAACTCACAACTGCCTGTGACTCCAGTTCCAGGTGGTCTGACACCCTCTTCTGGCTTCAGGTGGTAACTGCACTTATGCACACATACCGCTCATAACTAAAACTAAAAATAAATCTTTACTATTCTGCCCCTTGCTTACATGTTTGGAACTATGTTGAGATTAGATCTGGGGACCCTAGAAGAGGAAAAAGCTGGCAAGTTCCCCACCACTATAGTGGTACTTTACATTTTTTTTCTTCCCCAATCTGCTCACTACTATTTTCTTCTCAGAGTCCTCAAATAGCTGCTTTATATACCCAGTCCAAGTCTCATAGCTGCACTTAGCAAGAGAAGTTGGGTCGAATATGCTTGCTTGATTTTACCCCAAACCAGCACTGTTTCTAGAACTCCTTGAAGTAGAAGCTTAGATAATTGATTTTCCACTTTTCTCACATTAGCACTTAAGTTAAATGCCTCAAATTTTGATAAGTTGTTTGTTCATTATCATTCATTGTGAGCTAGTTTCTAATTTCCCTTGTGATCTCATTTTGGACACATGAATAATTTTAAAGCGTATTATTTAATTCAGAAATACAGCTTTTATGGATATCTTTCTTTGTGTGTATGTGGGGGGGGGGTGGCATATGTGAGTATACTCATCTGGACGCCACAACAGCACAGTGGCTCTCTACCTTGTTATCTTGGGACAGGGTCTCTCATTGAACCAGAAACTTCCTGTTTGGGCTGGCCAGTGAGCTTGGGGGATCTACCCCTCTCTGTCCCACCCAATTCTATGCCTGAAATTTCCCCCTGCTTTGGTCTTTTTCAGGCTGGCCTTGAACTCATAGAGAGCCACCTGGCTTTGCCTCCCAAGTGCTGAGACTAAAGGCATGCATTAATACTCCTGGCATGCCTGAATTTTTATGTGGCTGCTGGGGATTGAACTCAGGTGCTCATGTGTGAAGAGCAAGTGCTCTTACCCATTGAGCTAACTCTCTGGCCACTGGATATCTGTTTATTATTTATTTTTAGAGTTGGGCAGAGAATGTATCTTGGTAACATTTCAATGTTTGGAGATTTTACAGAGACTTGTGTTTAGGTCAGCATATCATCCGTCTTGCTGAATACTCCACGTGCCCCTGAAAAGCATGCATTTTCTGTCACTTAAGGTCAAAGCAGTTGGTAGTGTTATTTAAATCCTTAAAAATCTTGCTGTTTTTAAAAAAGTGGTATGCATTTCTGAGAACTCTAATCATATATTTTTTTCTCCTCCCTTAAGCCTCATATTTTATGGTCTATTATTAGGTACAAATGTATCTATGTCTTAGTCCATTTTCTGCTTCTATGATGGAGTACTGCCGACTAGGAATTTATAAACAATAAAGATTTGGCTCACAGTTCCAGGGGCTGAAAATCCAATAATACAGCACTGGCATTTGGCCAGGGCCTTCATGCTGTGTCGTGGTGTGGTCGAGGGTCAGGGCACCCCCAGGAAAGACCCAGAGAGCAAACAGGGCCTCTCTTGAAGTAAATCCACTCTTAAGATACCAAACCCACTCCTCAGATAATGACATTAACTCATTCATAAGAGCCTTGAGAACAGAGCCTTCAGGATCTAATTAGCTCTTGTTAGGCCTTCTTCTCTATCACTCTAACGCTGGAGATTGAGTTTCTAATGCATAAACCATGGCAATTTATGTTCATTATGTTTTCTAAAGTAATGACACTTTAATCTTTTTATTTAAAACAATGGCAACACTCACTGTCTTAAAGTCTCTTTTGTCTGATACATACCCTGTCATTTCACTTTTTAAAAATGTTTTTATGCATCGAAAATGATTTTTCCTTTAAACTAATTTTTTTAAAAACTTGGCATGGTTGCATCCTCCTGTCACCCCATCACTTAAGAGGTTAAGGCAGGGAGATCCTGAGTTTGAGGCCAGCCTGGGCTACATAGGAGTTCCAGTCCAGCATTGCAAGAACCTTTCTGTAAACAACAAACAAACCAACCATCATGAACCTATTTGTGTCTTCATATAAGTGTGTCTTTTACAGACAGCATCCAACTGACCCATCATTGTGTCCCTATTAAAAGGATCTGCTATTTCCAAAATCTTTTACTTCTTTTCTAGTTTGATTTCTTTTTCTGACCCAGAGCAACTTGAGGCAGATTATTTCAGATTGTAGGCTTCAGTTCATCATTGAGGGAAGCCAGGGTAGGAACTCAAATAGGAACTTGAAGAAGAAACCATGAAGGAATGCTTACTTGCTCTGGCACAGTTCTGCAGCCCAGGGATGGTTCCACCCTCAGTGGGCATCGGTTAATAACCTAGACAATCCCCACAGGCAACGTGATCTGGGAAGTAAGTCCCTTAGTTGAAACTTCTATCTCAGGTTACTCTAGGCTGCATCACATTGATAGTCAAAGCTAATTAGGAGAATATTTAAAATAATTTGAGAATAAATTTGGGCTTAGGGGCATACTTTCTTAATTGATCTTTAATATATATTTTATTGAAGTAGTTAAAGATTAACATGTAATTTTAACATGGTTAGAGGGGATGATAAGTTTCAA
Source organism: Rhizomys pruinosus (assembly GCA_009823505.1). Taxonomy (NCBI): domain Eukaryota; kingdom Metazoa; phylum Chordata; class Mammalia; order Rodentia; family Spalacidae; genus Rhizomys; species Rhizomys pruinosus. The sequence continues at coordinate 2,405,452 of VZQC01012080.1, forward strand.
ATACACAAGACAGAAAATTCTGGAGCTCTACTATATGTGATCTATAATCAACTTACTTTTTTTTTTTTTTCGAGGCAGGGTCTCACATAGCCAAGGCTGGCCTCAAACTCACTAGGTATCCAAGCATGAACTCTTCATCCTCCTGTCTTCACCTCCCAAGTGCTGGGATTACAAGTGAGCATTGCCACACCAGGTTTTTAAATTTTTTTTATGTGTATGAATGTACTGTCCACATGTAGGTTTGTGCACCCGTGTCGTACAATGCCACGAAGGTCAGAAGAGGGTGTCGGATTCCCTTGGAACTGGAGTTAAAGACGGTTCTCAGCCACCATGTGGGTGCTGGGGATTGAACCCGGGTCCTCTGCAAGAGAAGTCGGTGCTCTTAACTGCTAGGCCATCTCTCCAGCCCCCACACCAGGTTTTAAGTGGTGCTGGAGATTGCACCCGGGACATCATGCATGCTAGACAGGCACTTTCCCTACTGAGCTATGTCTCCACCCCCAACAGTATGCACTGTCAACTTAAAAATTTCCTGGGGCTGGAGAGATGGCCTAGCGGTTAAGAGCACCAACTGCTCTTGCAGAGGACCCGGGTTCAATTCCCAGCACCCACATGGTGGCTAAGAACCATCTTTAACTCCAGTTCCAAGGGAATCAGATGCCCTCTTCTGACCCTCACGGCATTGCACGACATGGGAGCACAAATCTACATGCAGACAGTACATTCATACACAGAACTAAAAATATAAATAAAAAAATTTTGTTCTTTTTTTTGAGACAGGGTCTCCATAGAGCCCCAGCTGTCCTGGAATTCGCTCTGTAGACCAGGCTGGCCTTGAACTCACAAAGATCTGCCTGCCTCTGCCTCCCAAGTGCTAGGATTAAAGGTGTGCACCACCACCGAAAGATGTTATGTTACATATTCTTTTCTTAATTTTTATTTTATTTATTGGTTTTATTTTATCTGTATGTGTGTTATGCCTGCATGTGTGTTAAGTGCAACTGTGTCATGCAATGCCCTTGAAGGTAGGAAGAGGGCATTGAATCCCCTGGAACTCATATGGGTGCTAGGATTTGAACTGGGTCCTCTGCAAGAGCAGTCAGTTCTCTTAACTGCTGAGCCATCTCTCCATCCCTGATAATCTTACATATTCTTATCACCCAAATAGTAACGATAGTAACAAAAGCACAGGAAGAAATCAGGAAGCTATGGATATGTTTATGGCCTTGTTAGAGGTTTTATGAACATTTACTGATCTCCAACCTCATCAGGTCATAGACATTGAACATGTGCAGTTTCTTCCATGTCAGTTATACCTAAGTTCAGTGATTTTTTTCAGTGGTAAAGAAATATTAAAAGGAAGAAGTAACACAGAATTCGCTTACACTGTTTGCTTCCTTCTCTCTGAAAGTAACATTTCACAAAAGTGTGGTGTGGAATCACAATGAGGACAGTGACTGATACACTCCACTGATCTTCAGATGATCCCAGTTTTACTTATACTTGAGTATGTGCGAGTGTGTGCACATGCGCCCACAAAACAGGTGATTTCCATACATATGTTATCATCTCATGGATTCATGCATCAGCCACCACAGTCACAGCCATGAATAGTTGAGCACCACAGACTCTATCCTTCTGCCCTCCCAGCCTCCTTCCTCACTTCCTTCCCAAGCCCTTGACCACCACTGTTCTGTTCTTTGTGTCTAAAGTTTTGCCATTTCAAAAATGTTATGTAAATAGAACCACAGTGACAAGACATATGAAAATATAAAGGGGGCTAATTGGGAAGAGGAAATAGATTAGTGGTAGTTGGGAGCAGTGAAGAGGGAAGAGAGAGGGAATTGGGGTGAATATGTTTGAAGTACATTATGTCCATGTATGAAATCTCATACAAAACCCATTATTGTACATAATTAATATGTGCTAATAAAATCATTTTTTGTCTTTTTGAGACAGGGTCTCCCTGTAGCCCCAGCTGTCCTGGAACTCGCTATGTAGACCAGGCTGGCCTTGAACTCGCAGAGATCCACCTGCCTCTGCCTCCCCTCCTGAGTGCTGGGATTAAAGGCGTGTGCCACCATGCCCGGCATAAAACCATTTTAAAATGTGTGTCCATGGAACTGAACAGTGGATAATCTTTTGTGGCTGGCTTTCTTCTCTCAACATTCTTCCTTGGAGATATATCCCAATTGTTGCCTACATTAATTATCACTCTCCTGCTGGTACTGTGGTCTGCATCTAATAGTTGTTGAGTGATGATTGGTGGAAGATCACCTGAGCTGATTCGGATTTTAAGTACTGCCAATGAAAATGGTAGGAAGACTCACTAGGCCTTTGTGTGAATAGACTTTTCCTTTATTCCAGTATAAATGCCCGTGAGTCTTATGGTTGGATGTTGTAGTAACTGCATGGTTAATTTTCAAGAAAACTGTCCCAGTGCCTTCCAGATGGCTGTGTCCTCCATAGTCCCCACACTGTGAACGAATGACTCAGTTTCTCTGTATCTGCACCAGTCTTTGGTGCTTGCTGCTTATTCTTGCCATTTGACAGTGGCCTCGTGTGATTTAAGCTTTATCTGCCGAACAGCTGATGCCCAGCATCTTCTCTCCCATTCACGTCCATGTGAACCACCTGCCCCCCCCCACTTTTGCTCATTTTCTGACTGGGTTTTTAAAAGTTCTTTATATATTTCAGATAACTGTACTTTTCAGAATGTGTTTGGCAAATATTTTCTCTCTGCCTCGTATTTTCATCTTTTCCACATGGTCTCATAGAGTGAAGGTTTTAAATTTTTATTTCAAAGATAAAAGAGATTCAAAGCATCAGGTTTTTCCTTTTATGGAGCAAGCTTTTGGTATTAAGTCCAAGAACATTTTTTTTTCCCCAGCCTTAGATCCCAAAGATTTTTCTCATATTTCTCTAAAAGTTTTTCATTTTATATTCCATCTAGAGTGAATTTTTATTTAAGATGCAAAACGGAAGTTGAAGTTCATTTTCTTGACTACGGATGTTCTAAATCACAGCATCGTATGCTCAAGTGTCTATTCTTGTCCGTTGCATTGTATTGAAACCTTTGCCGGAAATCAGCTGGGCACACTTGTGTGGTCCTCTGTTCTTCTCTGTTGATCTATCTGTGCTTTTGCCAATGTCTCACATTTTATTGTGGTGTTATATAATAGCCTTTAGTATTTGATGACATTTCATTCTTCTGTATCATAGTTGTTTAAGCTATTTTGGGTATATTTCTTTTTACACAAAATTTAGAATACATTTTTTTTTTCAAAAAAACAAAATGTGTAGGAATTTTTACAGGCATTCCATCATTAAAACTCTACTCACCCCTCATCAAAGAAGCTTCTTTTTGCAACAGATGGAAGCCACTACAGAGTTCCACAGCTGGTTGGTCACACACAGAATAAATGTCTGAAAGATGTCCAGCTCTAAGTGACACAGCTATGGTGGAACTTTTACACCTGAGGCTCATTGGAACACAGCAGGACAAGGGGTGGAGAGAATACTAATGCATCTCGCATCTCTCACCATCTAAGCTTCTTCATGCAGCAGAGCATGATGCACACAGAAGGCCACAACTGGCCAAAGGGTAGGGAAGAAGAGACTGCAGAGTGTGTGTCCCCGGATAGGACTGTTATATTAACACTCACCCACCCATGGCTCAGGGACCATTGCAGAAGAGGGAGCAGAAAGGTTGTAAGAGCTACAGTTGGTGCATGATCATAAGAAACAGTCTTCCAGGCTTCTTGGAACTTGCAAATAAGAAATTACAGCAATGATTACAGCAAGCACAAGACCCATGTTGACTCAATCATATAAAAATCCTGCATAGGACTTAGGAAATGCCAACCTTCCCCTACATTAGCCAAAGAACTATTGGTAGCTGATAACTGCCGGATGAGGGAGACCTGGTCTTCTTTAAGGGAGTGACACCAGACAGGCTGACTAGATTCCGTTGGATGAAGTTGCACTGAAGGACAACTCGGTACACAAACTTGACTCAGGAGGCCTTAACATAGGAAAGAATGCATTAAATCCAGTGTTGGGAAGATTCAAATGAGGGAGGGGCTATAAAGAGTATTCGTATGAAATGCACAAAAATTCCTTAAAAATATACATTGAAAAAAGTTATACATCAATTTGGGGATAATTCACATTTTATTATATTGAATTTTATAGTCTATAAATACAGTATGTCTTTCTATTTATTTAGTAATTTTATTGCTTTCATCAGCATTTTGTAACTTTTTGATTGAATTTTCAAATTATATATATATCTATACACATATGTGTGTATGTATGTGCATGTGTGCACATGAGTGCAAATGCCCCAGAGGGCATTGGATCCCCTAGAGCTGAGGTTGTGAAGTGTCCAACATGTGTGCTGGGAACCAAACTTGGGTCCTCTGGAAGAAGAGTAGGCACTCTCAACTGCTGAGCTGTCTCTCCACAACCCATGTTTGTAATTTTCAACATAAAATTCTACAACTTTACTTAACTCATTTCTTAATTGTAGAGGGTGTAAGGAGTATATTGTGTCTGGAATTTCTGTCTATGACTTCATGTTATCTGCAGATTTGTTGTACTTCTTCCTTTTTAAACTTTATGGCAGCTAATGCCATACCTCAGCATTTTGCTTTATATGGGGTTACTTTGAAAGGTGTTGTGTTTTTAATTGTTATTTCTGCATCTTCAAACATTTATATGTTAGTATATAAATATATTTTCACTTTTGTTCTTGTATCCTGTAAACTTTGCTGAACATGTTTACTAATTCTAGAGGGAGGGTTTGTATACGTATATATATCTACACATTGTGACTGGATTTTCTTTGTATTCATTCATGTTATCTGTAACCAGATTTGTTTATTTCTTCCTTTCCTGTACTATATTCCTATTATTTCTTTCATATTGCCCAAATGGTTTAGCTAGGATTTCCAGATCTGTTCAATAACAGTCATGAGAATAACAAGTGTCTAGTTTGTTCTTGAGCTTAACATTCCATGATTAAACATTAACTTTATTTTTGAAGATTTTTTTTTATCAAGTTGAAAGAGTTTCTCTTATTTCCATTTTTTGGAAACATTTTCTCATGAATGGGTGTTGAATTTTTTCAAATGCTTTGTACAAATTCATATAGTCATGTGATTCTTTTCTTTTTTCCTTTAACTCATATGATGGATTACATTTATTGAATTTTGAATAGTGAAGCTATTTGTGAAAGTTTAAATGTCTTATTTGGTTATGGAATACAGTACAAATTTAATTGAGATATAATTATTTTATACATAATAAGACTTGGTTTGTTAATATCCTTTGAGGGTTCTCATCTTTGAAGCCGTGAGATGTTCTGGTCTCTCCTACTGATCTCAGTTTCTGTAAAGAAGCATGTTACAATTTTGATGGGGATGGTGATGAATCTGTAGATTGCTTTTGGTAGGGTGGTCATTTTCACGATGTTAATCCAACAAATCCATGGCCATGAGAGGTCCTTCCCTCTTCTAATATCTTCTTCAATATCTTAAAGTTTTTATTATATAAGTCTTTCACTTTCTTGGTTAGAGTTATTCCAAGATAATCTTTTAAGATATGAATTGGGCTGGGTATGGTGGTGCACACCTTTAATCCTAGTACTCAGGAGGCAGAGGCAGGCGGATCTTTGTGAGTTCAAGGCCAGCCTGGACTACAGAGTGAGTTCCAGGACAGCTGGGACTACAGGGAGACCCTGTCTTGAAAAGACCAAAAAAGATGTGAATTGGATCATTTCCCCAATTTCTTTCTCAGCATCTGTGTTGAAATCCACAAGGGGCCAATGTGTAGAGAATAAGACTCATGGATCATTGTAGGAGAGGACTGGAAAGACTTGAAGAGCCAGAGGTGTGGATGATGACAACAAACCCGTGTTTGACAGACACAACAAGGCCTTTACACATTTGAACCCACATCAGTTGTGACAGCCAGCATGCTCAAGACTTGTGCAAGCCCAAACCAGACAAAAATCCCAGCATGGCAGCAGGGCCTGAAGCCTCCTCCTTAGCCAAGGAGCTATTAGTAATCCATATGTGCTGGGAGAGGAAGAATCGGTTACTTTGATGTAAGAGTGTGAGCCAAGTTGGTTGGCCCCAAGAATAACTGGGGAACACACGTTGGACTTGATGGTCTTTAAAAACCAAAATAACGTGGAAGTTGGGTGGATGAGGAGGTGGAGGTGAATCTGAGTGGAGATGGAAAAGGGGATCAAATATGATCAAAATGCACTGCGTGAAATTCTTGAAGAATTAACAGATACGTTTATTAAAGGAAAGATGTTGATGTCAGGATGTGACTTGGAGGTGCGTGTTCCTTGCGCTACCTTCTTCCCCATGCATTTCCCACTGCTGCTGTAACAAATTACCACAAACTCAGTGGCTTAAAATACACAAAAAATGGATCACTTTACAGTTCTGGAGTCGCTGTGCTAAAATAAAGATGTCATCTGAGCTGCATTCCTTCTGGAACATGAGGGCGAATCTGTTCCCTTTCTTACCTTTTTTCAGTTCCTGGAAGCCACCTGCACTTCTTGGCTCCTTCCTACATTTTCAAAGCCATCGGCAGAGCGTCTTCAAATCCCCTTCTCTCTCTCTGTGACTAGGATCTTGCAGCTCCCTTCTTTCTACAAGGAAAAAAATAATAATAGAATTCATCCAATCTGAACAAAAGAAGGAAAGTGGACCTAAAGAACAAATGTTACGGAGCATCAGGCACCTGAGGGGAGATAATAGAAGGTCTGACATCTGTGTCATCCAAGTCCCAGGAGACAAGAAAGTGGTATTGAAAGGATATTAGAAGAAACATTGCCTGGAAAATCCCCAAATATAGCTAAAGACAGAAAGCAACAGATTGAGCAAGCTTCACCAACTTCAGCCAGTGTAAATACTCCCATAACTACATGGGAGCCACCTGAGTAACAAGATGAAATCCTCCTCTCAACATCCTTCCCAAAAATATTTTTGCCATGTAAGTAACATTTCCAGGTCTCAAGGCCATGATTTTGTCTACTGTGCTCCTCTCCTATTTTTTGGAAGAGATTGTACCATATCCATGATGGTTCTTTAAACGTTGCTCAAGGTCTCTAGTGAAGCCATCTGGGCCTAGATATTTTTCAGGAGGTTTTATGGTTATGTTTTCATTTCCTTGATGGTTTCTAGACGCTCCTCATTGCCTGTCTCATCTCTATTGAGTTTTGGTAGTTTGTGATTTTTGAAGCGTTCATTTCTTCTAAGTTGTCAAATTGAGGAGTATAAAATTACGAATTATCCATATATAATAAATGTATAACATTCTTCTATTATCTTTTAAATTGTTGCTGTTTTCTGAGCAGTTTTAGATTCACGGCAAAACCGAGAAGAAAGCATACAGATTTCCCACATCCTCCCACCCAGCACTTTCATTGCCTCTCAATCAGCCTCTCCCACCAGAGAAGCACTTTGCTATAATTGACGAATCTGCATTGACACGGAATTATCACCCAAGTTCTATAGTTCGAATTAGCTTCATTCTTGTTGTTCATTCTTTAAAAGTCCAAACAAATACACAACATGATTCCCTATTAGTCCAAAAGAGTAGTTTCATGGTCCAAAAACGTTCTCTAAGCTCTGCCTGTTCATCTCTTCCCTTAAATGCTTGGAAACTGTTACACTTTTATCTTTGAGACAGGATTTCATTATGTAGTGCAGGCTGTCCTCAAACTCGCTGTATAGCCCAGGCTGGCCTTGAACTCATAATATTTCTGCCTCAGCTTCCTGAGTGCAAAGATTATACATGTAAACTCATATACCCAGTACTATAGATTTGCTTCCTGTTTCCAGTACTTTTCATGAATGTGATACAGTTGGAACCACATTGTAGGCAGACTGGCTTCTTTCGCTTAACAGTGTGCATTTGTGTTTTCTCCCTGTCTCTTCGTGGCTTGATAGTTCATTTCTTTGTAACATTGAATTACATTGCATTGTCTAGATAGACTACTGATGATTTATCTAATGGCTTACTGAATAACATCTCAATTGCTTCCAACTTTTGGCAGCTTCATTCATGGGTGTTGGTGTGGACATATGTTTCCAAACTCCTTTGGCTAAAAGCCAAGGAATGTGATTGCTGGCTCACACAGTAAGAGTGGGTTCAGTTTTGCAAGAAATTGCCAACCCATCTTCCAAAATGGCTGCATCTCACTCCGTTCCCACCAGCAACAGGCAAGCTCGTGGTGTCCACACCCTCACCGGCATTCAGTGTGGTCGGTGCTTGGATTTTGGCCACTCTGATACATGTATGCTCTACCTACTATTGCTTTAGTTTGCGTTTCCCGATGACTAATGATGGGGAACATCTTTCATATGCTTGTTTTCCATCTGCACATCATCTTTATATATCTTTGGCAAGGTGTCTATGGAAGCCTTTTGACCTACATTTTGTTGTTGCTGTTTGGGTTATTTGTTTGCTTATTGCTAAGCTCCACAAGTTCTTTGTATATTTTGAAGAATAGGCTTTTATCAGATATGTCTTTTGCAAATATTTTCACAGTCTTCTGGGTTGTCTTTTTATTCTCTTGACAGCATTGTTCACAGAGCAGAAAAATTTAATTTTAATAAAGTCTATCTTATCAATTATTTCTTTCATGGATGGTGCTTTGGTGCTATATCTAAAATGTCATTGCCAAATACTAAGTTGTCTAGATTTTCTCTTATCTTCTTTGAGTTTCCTCGATTGACATTTTACATTTAGGTCTATGATTCATCCTAATTTTTTCCTTACATTTACTTGTGTGTTTGTGTGTGTGTGTGTGTGATATACATACAACACAGAAACAGAAACACACACACACACACACACACATACACATGTGCACCCCTGTAAGCCATGGCCTACATATGAAGGTCAAAGGACAACTTGTGGGAATCATTTCTCACAACTTATCAGGTAGGTCCTAGGGATTGAAGTCAGGTTGTCAGGCTTAGCAACAAGTGTTTTGTTTTGTTTTGTTTTAGTCTTTTTGAGACAGGGTGTCCCTTTTGCTCCAGCTGTCCTGGAACTCACTCTGAGGACCACGTCTGACAGGAACAAGTGTTTTTACCCACTGAACAATCTCACCAGCACTTGAGTTCCTTTTTTTTTTTTTTTTGAGACAGGGTCTCCCTGTAGCCCCAGCTGGCCTGGAACTCTCTATGTAGATTAGGCTGGCCTTGAACTCACAGAGATTCACCTCCCTCTGCCTTCTGAGTGCTGGGATTAAAGGCGTGCACCACCACGCTTGCCAGAGAATTGAGTCCATTTTTGAAAGGCACTGTTATATAGCCATGTGACCCAGTCTGCTGCGATCCACATTTGATCTCCTGAGTAAACCACAGAGAGACCCTCCCTCGTCCTGGATCCTGGATCCTCCTCATTTACATACATGTAGTCTTCAATAGCAGATGGCAGCTTAGTTACCCATTTCATTGCTGTGACCAAATACCCAGCAAAAGCAGCTTAAGGAAGGAAAGGCTTATTCTGGCTCAGGCAGAAGTCATGGTGGGAGGGGCCTGAGGCAGCTGCTCACAGGATGTCTACAGCCAGGAAGCAGCAAGATGGATGCTGCTGTTGGCTTCTTTCTCCTTTCTATTCGGTTGGGAATCTTGGAATGGCACCTGCCATTTTAAGGTGGGTCTTTCCACCCCTATTAACCCAATCTAGACAATCCTCCTTTCCAGGTCTGCCCAGAGGCTGACCAGATCTAGAAAACCTCTCAGGGACATTTGCACAGGTTTCTCTATTCAGTGATTGTAGATCCTGCCACAGTCATTGCTATGCATTACGCATCACGGATGGCATTACAAGCTTTGCTTCTACCCCCCAGGTACAACTTGTAAACTAGGAGGTGCAAAGGGTTCCCTGCAGTGTGCACACCCCACTCCCTCCTTTCTTCCTCCCTCCCTCTGACACTCCAAGAGTCCTTCTTTTATTATTTCCTCTCGGTTTAGGGAATTTTATTTATCAGTTTGTAGCAGTTTGTAGATCTGTTAACGACAGTTCATTTTAGCTTTCTTTCATGTGAAGTCCTCCTACATATGCATACACAAACATTGGTGCCCAGAGGAGTTTTTTTTTTTTTCCTAGAAGTAGAGTTCACTGTGGACAGCTCAGCTCTTTTCTCTCATCATATGGAAAACAGGATGGTTTAGGGTGAGGAATCCGCCATCATTCAACTTTGTGCTCCCCTCTAGGCATGGTGCCACACTCTTTTAATCCCAGAGCTGGGGAGGCAGAGGCAGGAGGATGGATGTCTGTGAGATGGAGGTCAGCCTGGTCTACATAGTAAGTTCCTGGCCAGCAGTGGCTACAGGGAGACTCTGTCTCAAAAAAGAAAAACAAATTGATGCTCCTGGTAATGGGACCTGTTCTCCAGCTCATTTCACTGCCTGAGAACATTTTCAAAAGTTTAATTTGAATGTGCCTTGGCATGAGTTCCTTGAGTTTCTCTTGGTTTTGTCATTAGACAAGTTTGGTAACTTCAGCCAGCGTTCTTTCAAACTTTCAATACCTCTTTGTCTCTCCTTTTAAGGGCTTGGAGGACATAGCTACCTATTATATCATTTGTTCATGTTCTGCTGAAGTTCTTTGTGTGTGAGTAGGTATTTGTGTGTGGGGTGTGCATGTCACGACATACATGTGGTCAGAGGACAACCTCTGTGGGTCCTTGTCTTCCATTTGGTTTGAGACCAGGCTTCTGTGTTGGTTTTCCCAGCAGAGACCAGGCTAGTGAGTCTACAGGCTTAGGGATCCTCCTATCTCCACCTGCCATCTTGCTGTAGAAGCATTAGGGTTGCAGATGCTTGTGCTGCACATCTGGCTACATGAGGATTCTGAGATTCGAACCTGGGTCCTCATGCCTGCACTGCAAGCACTTTTAGCCACAGAGCCATTTCCCCAGCCCTGTTTGTGATTTGTTTCAGCTCATATTCCTTCCAGTGATGAGGTTATATAAATGATTCTGTTTATGGGTTCTGTTACTCTCTCCTCGAGTTCATTCATTCTGTCTCATCATCTCCACTGATACTGAGACCATCCAGCCAGATTTCCCTATATTTTTTAAGTTCTGTAATTTCAGTCTGGTGATTTTTTTATAACCTGTATTTCTTTACTGAGATAATTTTCTTAAAATGTGTGATTAATCATTAAAAGTTCTTTATACAGCTGATCTAAAATGTGGCTTATATAATTCCGAAAGCTGATTCAACTCAGTGTCAGCATTGGTTAACTGTTTGCCTGTACTTTGCTGCCCATGGAGACATCTGGCCTAAAATAGGGGAACCAAGTGAAGCATGGCTCTAAGCCCCTGAAGGTGACCTCAAAGGCCAGCTCAATACTGTGCTCCCAGGGCAGAGGTCTCTAGAAATATCCACCCATTATTTACTTGGTTTTGACTGAATGCTGGGTCTCATGTGAGCTGTGGTTTTCATGCTATTGGCTTGTTATGATTAGTAATTTTCCAGTTGCGTTTAAGACATTTCCCCCCATGTCAGAGCCCCTTGGTATTGCCTAAGTCTCCATTTTATCTGGTAGATTCCTTATTTAAACTCTGGACATAGGCCTCATCTTATTCCCATGGATTGTGGTCCCAGTGGCCATCTTCTTTGCAGAACCTCTCAGTGAGGTTTTGCGCTTGGTACATTCAGTGTCACTGTTGTTCCCAGCGGCCCTGCTGGTACTATTCAAAGGAGAAAGAATGGGTTTCCCCAGACAGCTATCTGGCTTCTTTGAGCTGGTGAGGAGTTCTAGGCCTGTGGAGACAGTAGGGATTCCTGGGTCATGTCATTTCCTGTGACTGGGTCTCTCTCTCTCTAAGGCTGGAGGAAAAGTCTCTAATCTGTGGGAAGGGACAGGGTTCCGCCTTCCTATATCCTTAGTGTATCTTCTGAGATTAGCCTGATGACTCTCTGTAGAAAGAGGGAACTGTGAAATGTGGGAAAAAAACGCACCCCTCCGACAGATTACCCCTGCTTATACTCATGGGTCTTTGATGTTCAATGCAGTATGTGAATGAGTCCATTTAATTGAGATGAGAGGGTCCTGGTCCTTTGCTAGATTGGGGTTCAGGAAAGCTCAGAGTGGATGAGCCTCTTCTGTGGGTGGCAAAGCATGACACTCTGTCACTATGCTCTCCTTCCATTCCCAGGTGACACATCAGCTTGCTTTCTTCCTATACCCCAGGTCTTTGGTTGTCTCTTCTCTCCGTGCCCAGGGTTTCCAGCTACTTTCCAGAAGGAGCAGGAAAGATGGGTCTGCCCCATCTTTTGCAGATGGAAGTTCTTCAGGGCCTTTCTTGTCTCCTTAATGTTCTGTTCCTCCTATCCCGGCTCCTTTTGACTTAGCTGAATTCTTTTAGCATTCTATTTTGATTACTCTCCTGGCTTTTATCTATCTCTTTGCAGTATTTTTTTTTTTTTGTGGTTGCCCTGGAGATTGTAATGCACATATTTTACTTGTCTCATTCTCCTACATTATCATCTAAGAGTTTTGTAGTTTTGAGTTTTAAATGTAGGTCTCACGTCCATTTAGAGTTAATATTATGAAAGGTGAAAGAACTGTTTCTAGATTTGTCGCTTTTTACGTGGGTGTGAAATTGTTCTAGTACCATTTGTTGAGGAGACTACCTTTTCTCCACTATATTATATTGGTTCCTTTGTCTAAGGTTAGTTGACTATAAATGGGTCATTTCTTAGATTCTCGGTTGTGTTCCCGGGAGCTGTTTGTTCACAAATATCATTCTGTATTGTTTATTGTAGCTGCAACCAGTGTTGAAGTTGTGTAGGGTCAATCCTCCACCTGGCTCTCCTTCAACATTATGGGAGGTTTTTCTGGGTCTTTCACTCTCCATATAAAATTAATTTGTCAATATGCAAAAAAATAGCTTGAAGTTTTGATTAGAATTGTATTGAAGGTATGGATCATATTTGGAATAACTTATCTCTCCACAATATTGAACCCCCATGAAAAATATCCCCATTTGTTTAGATTTCATTCCATTTAGCTTTTGGGGTTTTAAAGTTTTCCAAATATAGACTTTATCTTATCTATTTATCCATGTAAACGTATCTATAAATATACATATATATTACAGTCTTATTTATCTCTCTATTTCTTTTTAGGTTTTCTTATACAGATCTTAAGTTTTCAAATTTCAAATTCCAATCTTCTATTATTGGTATATTTATTAGTTCCTTGTCTCATTGCAGTGGCAAAATACACACAGAAGCAACTTGAGGAAAAGAGTGCTTATTTCCGTTTGTGGTTTGAGGGTACAACCCATCACGACAGGGAAGGCATGGCAGCAGGAGTGGGAGGATGCTGGGGGCATTGTGTCCACAGTCAGGAAGGAGAGAGAGAGGAATATTGGTGCTTGGTGTGCTGCATCCTTTTAATTTTATTTATTTATTTATCTATTTATTTATTTTATGTGTATGAATGTACAGTCTTCATGTAGGTTTGTGCACCTGTGTCATGCAATGCCTCAGAGGTCAGAAGAGGGCGTCAGATTCCCCTGGAACTGGTGTTAAAGATGATTCTTAGCTGCCATGTGGATTCTGGGGATAGAATCCGGGTCCTCTGCAAGAGCAGTCAGCGCTCTTAACCACTAGGCCATCTCTCCAGCCCTGGTGTGCTGTGTCCTTTTAACGAGCCCAGGATTCTAGCCTATGGGATGGTGATGCTCATTCAAGATACATCTTCTCTCCCCAGCTACATCTTTCTAGAACTACTCTCACTGACATACCAGGATGCACTTCTGTGGTGACTCTAAATTCAGTCAAGTTGACAATGCAGGTGAATCATCACAGTGTTTGAAACGTTAAGTGAGTTTTGTCTGTTAACTCTGTGTCCTGCAGCCTCCTCCTCCCTTTATTGGTCCCAGAATGGTTTGCTTGTTGATGTTGCTTGATTCTTTGAGATTTTCTACATATGCAATCACTTTCCTGAAAATAATATATCTCTCAGCAATCTGTATACATTTTAATTTCATTTTTACCTATACTTTGAGTGTGTATTTTTATTTTTTCAATGTGTGATGTTTTTTTTCCTGAGGAGACTTAAACCAACATCCACTCAATCCAGATGATGGAGCACTAACAACAGACCAAAGAAGCAATCCCACTCAAATTCAACTTGGTAAAGCAATGAGTTTACTGAGGTGACTTACAGAAATGTGGGTTAGTGACTTAAAGTGGCATGACAAACTCAGCTGCATCACTGGGAAACCCAGCCCAGGGGGACAACTCAGAGAAACCGCATCTCTGGAGCTCCTGGGAGGCCTTGGCGGCTCCGATGTTTGCAGAGTCTGTACTGCAATTGGTACTTCTTACCTAACCTTGGGAATGAGCTTTGTGAGTCTTGTAAATTTTAGGAGCTTCATGAGATTTGTCAGTTTGGGTTACTTCCTGGGGCTTGTAGGACTTTAATGGCCACTGCAATAGCACTACCAGAGACTGCTTCTAGGAAGTGCGTGAGTCACGAGGGCTGTGCTGTCTTCCATCCCTTCTGCCATCAGAGGACACAACACTCCTCACCTCTGAGAGGAGCAGCAATGAGGAGACCACTTAGAAGGGAAGACACTGAGCCTGCAGAATTCTCATCTTGAACTCCCAACTTCTAGAACTGTGACTAATAAACTCCCTTTTGTATCTTGTTAGAACATCAGAGATAGATTCAGATATTCACCTTACTGCAGTACATAGGTCTTTCAGGTGAGCCAACTCTTCACAAAGCAGGGTGGCCACTGTGGGGTTGGTGTAGATATTTTTGTCAATATGAGGACGTTTGCCTCTCTTCATAATTCGCTGACGTTCCCCATCATGAATGGGGTTGTGCTTAGTTAAATGTCTTTTGCAACTGCGGATGCTCCTATGAGTTTTTTCTTTTTGGATTCGTGAGGTGATGGATTATGTTAATTCCCATCCAGATAGTTCTTAAGAGCATTTCTTACTTCTGGGTGTACTTATGTGTACATTGTTTACCCCTCAAATGTTCCTGTCACTTCCATGAAGCTGTAAAGTCCAGCATGTAATGCATTATGCGTTCATAAATATTAGCCAAATAAATGATCCCCTTCCACACGCTTGCATTAATATCTACAAGAGCCATGGAAGAAGGAGAGCAGTTTGTTGGAGTCTAACTGCAAGGCAGGCATGCAAGAAACTGGCGGGAGAGATGCCCTTGTAATCTGCTCTCCTTGTTCCAGATGGCAGGTTTGGGGCTCACTGGGTAGAGCATTAAAGCCAGCAGCTGACTGAGTTGTTTTGTTGAGAGATATAATGGACTTAGGGAACAAGCAAACTGCTTTGGGCCTAGGTGACAGACTGTGACAGAATTGTTCAGAAAACTATGATCCTGTTTTATAAGTGCTGTAATCCAGCAGGTGGGAGCTTGGAGCTATGGTAATTTAAGCATTAAATATAACATCCTTTGTATCCACAGGCTGCATCTGAGGTCTATGAAATGGACAAAATACCAGAGCACTGCTTGATATGTCTCCACACGTTTAGTTTTCTAAAACTCCAAAGAGTTTCTTTGCCAGGCATTTTCATCTTTGCTCTGAGTCTCAGTCCCTGGAAACACCAGCTCCCTCTGACTGGACTCCTGGCTCCAGACCCACTCTTCAGTGGTGCCCAAACCCAGGCTGGTAGATCTTTCTGGATCCCAAGAACTGCTGTAACCCAGAGCCCCCAGTCCCAGAGGAGTCCCTAAGAAGCCAGAGTCCTTCATCATTGGCTGTGGGTTGCTGGTGTTAGTTGGCATTTATTGTCTAGACATTTGCCTGATTTGCTTCCAGAAAACCTCAGACTTTCTTGCTGGAAGTCTTTTGATTCTTTTTCCTATTCTGTCCACAGTTGCCTGAAGTGAAACGCCTTTGGGACTTTTACCCTGTGGGAAGCAGGCACTGACATGCCTGGTTTAAAACAAAAAGAATCTTGAATTTTCTTCAAGGAGTTTTATCCCTTCTCTACCCCCAAGCTCTTGTGGGCCATTGGGATTGATGCCTGCCAACTCTGGTGGCCCCCAATTAGCCAGAACTGATCGAGGTATGGCACGGCTTCAGGGATTGAGGTCTGTTCAGACATGTTCACATGGCCTCACTGTGCCCCAGAGAGTCAGACCTGGGACTGTTTTGTTGACACAGAGGAACTTTCTATCTTTCTACAGGATGAAGATTGTGTAAGATAAAAGCCCTGGAGGGGCCATAGCTTCTGATGTCCCTGGAAGAGGAAGTTGTCAAAGCCAATACGTGGAGGGGGCTGAGCTGAGCTAAGAGACAGCCAAAAAAAATGTGTCCTGAGGATACTGATTCAACTCCTGCATAAAGCCAGACTAGTAGAGAATCTTAAAGACCAATGAATCTCTCAGTCTTGTGATCCACAAAAAATACATTTTTGATTAAGTGTTCATTTTGGAGTTTTTCTATGGTTTTAAGCCAACAACCCCCCCTACCCCCCACCCCCCACCCACAACACTTTGTTTGTTTATTTAACATCTTTACTAGTTGGTGCTGGGGTTAGAAATCCTGGCCACATGTCCGGCAAGCATTCTTTCACTAGGCCCCAGCCCCACCTCCAGTAGACCAATTATCTTGTTTAGAAGATAATGGGCTCTGCTGTGGGCCAGCACAGTGCTGACTCTGGTGCATACAGACGCCCTGACTCTCCTTGAACTTTCGCTTGAGGGTGCTTTTCTGGCTTGATTTGGGGTTCTCCCCACGAGAACGCCTTCTCCTCATGCCATAATCCAGTGTCTCTCCACAATGATGACTTCTTGGTCACTGACGCCATCTTTCGTCAGACCCCAGATTTTGGTTTCTAGGCAGGCATCTCTAAGATTCCATCTTTGCAATAAATTTCGGGCAAGTTATTAGAATTCTCTGGGCTGGGTGGTGCAGGCTGTAATCCTGGCCACTCATGGGGGGCAAGGTTTCCTCACTTCCAACTGTGCTTACACGTGTGCTCAGAGCTCAGAAAAGCGCTTTTACCAGGTGTCTTTACCTGCTGTCTTCACTTCCTGGACCTCTTTGCCAGAGGTTGGGGAGGGGGGGAGGGGGGAAGGGAGGGAAGGGAGGGGGGAGGGAAGGGAGGGGGAGAGGAGAGGGGGGAGGGAGGGTGGGGGGAAGGGATGGGGAGGTGTATGATTTTCTTTTTTTTTGTGATAACCCTGAAAATAACTGAAAGGAGAAAGGGCTTGTTTTGGCTTAGAGTTCCAAAGATAGCCCATCAGGCCAGGAAGCAATAACCACCGTAGGAACAGCATGGTAGCAGGACCCAGATGCTGCCTGTTCACGTGTATCCACACTCAGGAAACAAAATGAAAAGCCCACCCTCAGAGACATGGTCTCTCCATCGAGGCTCCACATCCTCACAGGCTGGAGATCAAGTGTCCAAACACACATCTGGGAGATAGTTCACATTCAAACCACAACAGAAGAGAGATTCTGTCTCACTCCACACCTCCTCTGAAGGGAGAATTGGAGAGGAGAGACAGGGAGGTGCATACCCATCAGATGTGTGTGCTTCTTTGGGGGCAGCTGGGCTTTGTGTGTGTGTGTGTGTGTGTGTGTGTGTGTGTGAGAGAGAGAGAGAGAGAGAGAGAGAGAGAGAGAGAGAGAGACTGCTTGTGAGTCTCAGAAATTGGTTCAATCCCAGTTTCTAATATTAGCAAAAATTTGGGAGTTTACATACATATGTTGATAAAATCCAGTGAATTATCCAAAAGCCAGCAGCTCAGGCTGTCTGTTCCTGCTGAAGATGCATCTTTGACAGTGGCAGAGGCAGCAAAAGGTACCATCAAGGAAATGGTTCTTCATCCTTCAGGATAATCCTGCGAGGCACAGTGAACCCCTAGGAGCTTTTGGTTCTTCATCCATGAATGAATCAGAGAGCGAGAGTCACAGGGCCACGGGGGGAGGGAGGTACCAGGGGCTGAAGAGCTTAACGGGAGCTTAAGTCACTTTCTTGATAACCACATAAAGGAAGCAAGATCCAAGGATGTCAAGTGACTTGCCCAGGGTCACACAGGGTCAGGAGGATAAACTGGGCATCCCCATTGTTTCCAAAGCAGCACCATTTGGCCACAACTCTTGAGCTTTATAGTCCCTGGTGGAATTTCTTCAGGATTCTATGTGAACAGATGACTTCTGAGGATATATTGTAGTCAGGGAGAGGTCAGATTTAATCATTTATGTAAGAAAGTATATCCAGAGAACTGGAGAGATGGCCCAGTCGGTCGAGTGCTTGCTGCGCCAGCATGGGGATCAGATTCCCAGCACTCACATGAAAAGCTGGGTGCAGAGGAAAGCATCTGTGATCCTGGCACTAGGTAGGCAGAGACAGGAGGATCCCTGGAGTTCACAGGCCAGTTAATCTTGCCTCATTGGTGAGCTCCAGGTTGAGTGAGAGACCCTGTTTCAAAGGACAAGCTAAAGAGAAATTAAGGTAGATGTTAAACATTAACATCTTGCCTCCACAAACTTATATGTACACAGGTACATAAGCACATGTACACATGCATACGCCACACCCATAACACCCCCATACACCACACAAACACAGAGAAAGTCTATCCATTAGCTCATTAAAGGTAATGAAGCATCTCAAACAACTGACTTTAGACATTGACAATGGGTTATTATTCATAAATCTGTAGGTGGGTGGGTGGTCAGCTCTTCTGGTCTGATTGGCACCAGTGTCCCTCTTTCAACATTATTTCCTATCTTTCCTGTTTGATGGGGACTGCTGTCCAAGAATGGGCTTAGATAGGATGGTTAAGGTCTTCTGTTCTGTTCTGTGTGTGTTTCGTCCTCTAACAGGACAGCCTGGATGTGGTCACATGACAACAGCCGAGCAAGTTTAAAAGAGAGAATAGGAATGTTCAAAGTCTCTCAAGAGGCCAGCTTCAGGCCTGGCGGGCTGCCACTTCCATCGCTTTATAGTTACCAAAGTGAGACACAGGCTAGCCCAGATTCAAGGTATGAGCAAATAGAGCCCAACACTAGATACAAGGAAATGAGACATCCTACTTCAAAAGGTACAGAAACAAGGAGGTGAATAATTACAGCTATTTTTACAAGCCACCTACCTCGAGAGAGATACTGCACTTTTGTTTTCTAAAAGTGACTAAGAGTTATTTTATTAGTCAGTGTTCTCTAGAGGAACATAATTGATAAAATGAATACATTGCGAAAGGGCATTGGCTGACAAGATATGGTCTGGGTAATCTAGAAATGTCTCTCATCATGTTGGAGAGACTGAGAACTTGCTCAGTTGATGAGGCTGAATCCCTCATCACTCCCAATCTGGAATCAAAGGCCTAGAGGATTCCTGGAGACTGGTCTTCAGTCCATGTTGGAAGGCCAGAGAAGTTGGGTTCCAATACCAGCAAAGGACAGCAGCAGGAGCAGTAGCGGCAGCAGCAGACCAGATGCACTCGCCAACAAGAGGTGATGACGACCAGGCAAAGAACAGAAGCGTAGCCCTTGTACCTGATACCACCTGAAGGTGCAGGGTGAGTCTTACCACTTCAGTTAACCTAACTGAGGAAGTCCCTCATAGGCATGCCAAGAGGCAAACCCAACCTAGGTAATCCCTCACTGCTGTGCCTAGAGGCTAGTCTCATGGTTGATTCTAGATCCTGTCAGGCTGACAATCAGAATTAACGATCACAGTTATTGGAACCAATACATCAGCAGCTCAGGGCATATATGTTAGATGCATTGTGCTATCTCAGGACTCTCATGAGTTACATGAATGAGTTTATACTATGTGTATGTGTAGAGGGTGTTTGTGTGCATGCATACATGAATTTTGCTGTCTTGAGTCTTGAGGCACCAGCTTTTGCAAGAATACTTTGGAAGGACAGAGAACTTCACAACAGAGGAAGGTGGTGGTACCAGGAGCCCAGCAGGGTCCATTTCAAGTGCAGAGCATGGATTAGACTCCCTTCTGGACATGAGAGAAGTCAGGTAATGGAATTCTCAGTTCCACATCAGAGGACACAAATGTTATCAGTACAGAATAGATATTTCCCAGAATATCATTTCAAAAAGACCACGCTACTAAGAGAAGCTCTGCTTTTGACAGCCACTTGCAAAGGGTCGTGACTTCAGGCTCAGAAACTCTCATACTTCCATCCCAAGGCTTCTCCTGGGGAGTCAGAGCCGCTGCTACTGTCAACATTCCATTCCGACCTGCCCTAGGACTGTGACCACAGGGCAGATGGTGTGCACACACCTTGCTTCAACCCTACGGAGGTCATGGGCTAGTCCACCACTGGTATTTACAGCATAGCTTCTGAGCAGCAGGCACTTGGCTGGGTGCCTTAGCTAAAGAAGTGAAAATACCAGTCACAACCTGTCCTCTGTCTTTGTCTCATTCACAGACTAGTGAGGGAAGAAGACAATACACAGTGAACTTGTCTTACATGCAAATCCATAGAACTTGTGCTAAAAAGTCTGAAGGGAAAAAAATCAAAGGTTTATAAGAGAATACACAGGTATCATTGTTCATCTCCTTCCAAATTCACGTGGAAACCTAGTCAGGAAGTCGTCACTGTAGGAGGTCATCCTGAAGGATGGGGTTGGTGCTAAGGGTAGCTCTTTCTGCATTATAAATTCCTCAGCCTCATGTTTTCTCTGATAGCAACTTTTTCTACAAGAGGACAGGAGGGGAAGGGAGTGTGGAATGGGAGATAGGGAGGTGTGGTGGTTTGAATGATAGCATCCCCCATAGGCTTTAAGTATTCAGACATTTTGTCTCCAGTTGGTGGCACTGTTCTTGGAGGTCTTAGAAGGTGTGGCCGTGCTGGAGGAAGTACGTCATTGGGGGCGGGCTTAGTGAGTTTAACAAGCCTTGCTGTCTCCAGTCGCTCTCTCTGCTTATTGCGAGATATGAACCTCGGCTTTCTGCTCCAGCTCCAGCTCCAGCCGCCACGCCTCCCGCCACAATGGACTCTAATTCCCTGGAACCGTCATTTGTAAGCTCAAATAAACTCTTCCTTTCATAAGTTCCCTTGGTCATGGTGGTTTTATCACAGCAACAGAACAGTGACTAAGACAGGAGGTTTCCATTGAGTGGGTGGTGCTGTCACTGGGATGTGGATCTGGAGGGTGAATGGAGTGAGATGTGCAAAGGGAGGAAGAGCACGAGCAAAGGTCCTGAGGCAGGAAAAGGCCTAGTGCTCAAAGGCCTGAGAGCAGTTCCATGGAAGTAAATCAGAGAGTAGCAGGTCCTGGTGAGGGCGAGTGTGCTGATGGGGAGCTACACTGCAGAATTTGCATTTGTTGTATTTTCATTTGAACTTTTACTTTTATTGGATTTGTTCTTTCACAATTCCATTTCATATATAAAACACATTTTTGCTACCGTAAACTCCCACCTTCTCTGATCCACCTTCCACTACAATTCCCTTTCAAACGTTTTCTTTGAAACCCACTGAGTGTGGCCGTGGGTTTGGAGCTACCCATTGGAGCCTGGTGGGCTCCTTGGTGGGTACATAATGGAAGGTAAAGACTGGCCATTCCCTAGAGCCCATCAGTAGCCAGTACTTTGGCAGGGACAAATAGACCCCTGTGGCCCCCTCCCTGATCCATGGCAGACTGTTGGCAGGCCCAGTCTTGTGTAAACCTACATAGCGGTTGTGAAGTCATGCTGTACTGGCTGCATCATGTCCAGAAGACAGCATTTCACAGCCCTTCCCCCTGTCCCTTATGTTCTTTCTTCCCCTTCTTCCACAGTGATCACTGAGCCCTACACAGTGTGGTATAAACATCCTATTTAGAGCTGAACTCTTAACCATTACTTATTTTAAAAAGAATTCAGGGGGTGGAGAGATGGCTCAGTGGTTCAGAGGACCTGGGCTCAGTGGTTGCAGAGGACCTGGGTTCAATTCCCAGCACCCACATGGTAGCTATCAATCACCTGAAACTCCAGTTCTGGGGATCTGATGCCTTCTTCTGACCTCCTCAGGTATTGTATGACATGGGTGCATTTTACACACATACAGGCAATATACTCATACAAATAAAATTAAATTAAAATAATACTAAATGAAATATTTTTTTAAAAAAGGAATTCAAATTGCCTTATTGAGACTCCTTAGCTGGGAAATGTTCTAAGAAGCTAACAGGCAAACACCTCCAGAGATGACCAGATTTATGGCCCAGGCTTTTGGTTTGGGGGCATCAGCCTAGACTCAGGCCCGAAGCTATGAAGCTTCCCTAGACTGAGCCCTGGGCTCCTGACCTGCACAGGTCCCTTGCAAGGCTGGAGCTCTGTGTCTTCCTCCAGATTCACACTCTTTTCTTCCAACACTGTGGAGCCCAAATATGCTGTTTCCACTTCATCCTTGGGCAACCTGGCCTTTGCTGCCCATCTCTTCCCTGGTCAAGGCTAACACTGGTCCTCTCCCACCCCAGAGCTCCTGCTGTTCCCCCCCCCGCCCGCCCCCTCAGAACCATCTAGTTCAATAGTCTGCTCTTGGGGAATCTTTGCCACTGCCGTGAGCCGGTGCTGTCAACACGTTACCCCACTAACCTCTTTTATTCTTTCCTCAACCATTTCCACCAGCCTGAACTGTTGAAAGACATCTCCCAACTACATCTTATCCCATGAGCAAAGCTACCCCTTACTGCACATGTACTATATGGTAAGATTTGCCTTAAGTGATCTCTGTGTACAAAACTGCAATGCAAGGGTGGCAAACTGCATTTTCCAAAGCTGATGACACAGCGGTAATGCCTTCTGGAACTCCCTCCTCCTATTTAGAGGCAGAACTTAATTGCCTTCCCCTTGAACCTGGCTATCCCGTGACTGGCTCATAATCAAAGGATGGAAGTGACTGGTTGGTTTTCAAGGCTGGGTCATATAAAGTGAAGTGACCTCCTTTCTTAGAAAGGGATCTTTTTAGGTTCTCTGACTTTCCACATGAGAAATCATACCTCAAGACTACACTGCAGGAGGGGCCACGGCCAGGGACCCCAACAGCAATTCACTAGACTCCCAGGCAACAGCTGACACTGTGTCCAGCCCTGAGTTGACTGTGCTAGATGCCCTGTTCAGTGCAGACTTCTGACAACAGTGGCCCCAGATGACTTTACACTCCCAGTGTATGAGTTCCCACACCAGATCTCTGCAGACTAGCCTTTCCCATGTGCCTAACCCTAAAGTCAAGAGCAGTTGTTTTAGCCTGAAAAGTCTGGGGATGATTTATTAGGAAGAAACAGTTATCAGAAAAACAGGTATAGCTATTGGTCACAGGTACAGTTTGAAACTGCAATGTCTCCTACAGGCTCACATTGGGGAGTCTGGGCCTTACCTTATGGTATCATTTTGAAGACTATGAAGCCTCTAGGAAGTGGGGTCTGGCTGGCAGCCCCACTAGGGACAGACCTTTGAAGGCTGTATCTTTCTGTTTCCAGTTTTCTCCCTGCTTCCTGGTCCACTGTGATGTGAGAAGTCTCTGTCAAATACTCCCACTGCCCTGAACTCTGCCACATCTTCCTTGCGAGGGCAGACTGAGATCCTATGAAATCTTGAGCCAAAGTAAATATTTCCTCTCATAACTTATTTCTGTCAGGCATTCTGTCACAGGGATGTAAAAGTACCCAACACCTCATGCTCTACAAATAAAGAATCTGAAATTCACACAAAGTAAAATCCTTTGTCCAACTCAAGAGTTCAAAAAGTGTTAGGATGAGTGTCTAAGATCTTTCCCATTACAAGATGTTCATCACGGAGGTCTGTCTGTTCAGTGGTGATCTGTGTACACTGGATATGGGTTTGATAGAAAGTTCTGGGTCATAGGCTTTCCATCTAGGGATGGATCCAAGTTTGGAAGTACTTTGTCTAAGCTCACATTGGGTTAATCTCAGGAGCTGCTCTCTGGCCTCGAGGTCCATATACCTCACCTACCATGTCCAGTAACTAGCCAAGAGTTGCTTTTTTTGTTTGTTTGTTTGTTTGTTTGTTTGTCTTTTCGAGACAGGGTCTCCTTGTAGCCCCAGCTGTCCTGGAACTCGCTCTGTAGACCAGGCTGGCCTTGAACTCACAAACATCCACCTGCCTCTGGCCGGTCTCCTCGGCTGAAAAAAAAGAGGGGGGGCGTAGGGATGGAGAAAGAAGAGGGAGGAAGAGTCGTGGGGGAGTGGTGCCACCACTCCCCAGCCACCAGATTTAAAAAAAAAAAAAAAAACAACAGAAACAGCAGGGCAAGGGCTTGCAGAATGGGCTCTGTCCCTGGAAAGCTGGATAAACTTGGAGCAAGAAGTTATTTTACAGCTAGAGAGATACCTCAGTCAGTAAAGTACATGCCTTGCAAAGACAAAGAATGTGAGTTCAAACCCTCAAAACCCACATTAAAAGAAAAAGCCAGGTGTGGTATCACGGTTGTGATCCCAACAATGAAGAAGTGGAGACAAGTGGGTTCTGAAGGGTTGTTGGCCAACCTAGCCTACATGGAGTGTTCCCTGAGAGTGAAGAACTGTCTAAAAATAAATAAATAAATAAACAAACAAATAAATAATAAATAACCTGAAAAAACAACACCCAAGGTTGTCCTTTGGCTTGTGTACACAAGTACATGCACACCCCAAGAACCTGCACATGGGAACACACACACACACACACACACACACACAAAAGGAAAAGAAAAAAAGTTATTTCATTTGTCTGAGCCTCTGTGTTTTCAGATGAAAAATGGGGTACAGTCAAGCTCTACAAATGAAGAATCAGGGACTCAACCGAATACAGTGTTAACAGAGTCTTATTCATAGGGTTGGGCTTGCTGTTCAGTGATGCAGTGTACAGAAGGTACTGGTCACATTCAGTAGCAGTTAGAAGGTTCCTTCCAAATTTTCCTTCTCAGTTACTATTGCTATTACAGACTAGAGACAGATACACATTAAGCCTGAGGGAGAAAAAAATAACAACCTCCAAGCCTGTCCTCTGCTTCTACTGCTCCACAGAGCCCCTCTGACAGTATTTAGTCTACCTGCTTGTCCTCACAGACACTGATTAAAGTTAGAACACCTCGGGTGAGTAACGCAGCCCACATTGAGTAAGAATCGTCTCCCTCCTTCCTTACCTGAGGTGGGATGGCCACAGCAGAAGGAGCTGCAGTTTGGATTCCAGACTCCTCCAGCGCTCTGTGTTCTCATAAAAAATGGAAATGCTATTGATTACCTCGTGGTGGCTGTGAGCAGTCGATGAGGTGATTAACATGTGGCCCTGGGACATGGTGCTTGGAGAAGACGAGCGCTTCTCCTGTTTTCCTTCCCTGCTCTTCATTGGGTCCATCTCCCGAGGGCGGCTCCATATTCTCCCTCCCCCGCCCTCCCTACACTGAAGCCAACGATCTCTGTGTTGGAGCAAGGGCTTTGAAAGACTTGGATTCGTTCTATAGAAACTGAAGCAGAGCTTGGACACACAGGACTCCATCTGTCCGCCCTGCTCTTTCCACTCCTTCCAGACAGGAAGTCAGGACTCTGTAGCTCTCAAGAGCTCTGCGGTCACCCATGCTTTAGGTCAGCCATGAAGAAGCAAAGGGACACTAACAACTTGACCTTCGGGATGAATACCGCTTTGACTTTCAGAAGCCTGGCATCTTAGACCCTCACCTCTCTCCTTTTTGATCTCTCTGCACTTGACAATGACGATGAGCCTCAGCTTGCACATCTGTGAAAGTGGAAACAATCGAACACCTGTCTCGTTTGTACTCCAAGCCTATTGGGCGATGCCCTAGCATGAGCAGGTGCAGGAGAAGCTCTGCCCATGTCCCGTGTGACCATTAGTCTTGGGTGGGAATCCAGTCTACTTACACAAAACCAAGAGTGTTAGCAAGGGGTCCTCAGTGAGAAACAGTGAGCGGACATCTCATGTGGGTACAAAGCACCCCGTCTACGGAGGCTTGCCAACCATCTGCAACATACTCATTTCATGTGCTCCTGGGAAGGACATCAGCCCAGGCATCCCTGTAGAAGCCAATTCTAGACTCACCTTCTGGCTGGCTGTCCACACCCTATCAGCAGGTCTGGTGGAGTTAATGAGAACAATTAGTAATTACAGAGCATTCACAGTGTGCCAGGGGCTTTGCATGGGCCACTTGGTTTCATTCATAGAACAGCTATCATGAGGTCATTGCTTTTATGAGCTTTAGCTCATTGATGAAGAAAATCAGGTGCAGAAAGTTTAAATAGCTTTTCCAGGGTCACAGGGCTGATCCGGGATCTGGGCAGGCTTTGAAGCCTGGAGCTTGGCCAGATACCCAGTCATTGTACCAAGGCTTCCCTACTATGCCATCGTCTCTTGCTGAGATTCTTTCTTTTTATTTTATGTGTCTGACTATTTTGACTGCATGTATGTAAGTGCACCTGTGTTATGCAAAGCCCGTGGAGGCCCAAAGAGGGCATCGTGTTGCTTGTAACGAGTTAGGGATGATTGTTAACTGCCGTTTGCATGCTGGGAATTGAACCCATGTTCTCTGGAAGAACATCTAGTGCTCTTAACCACTGAGCCAACTCCTCAGCCCATTGCTGAGATTCTTATAGAATCTCCTAGATGGTATAAGTATCCGTAGTATTACCCCTCTACAAAACACCTTCCACCCAGCTACCATCTAACACTTTCTAAAAGACAGCCCTGGCTAAGGCACTCTCCGGGGAAAGGTTTTCAAGGGCTCTCCACTTACATGGAACAGAGACCAGGCTCCTCTAACTGGTCCATAAATCCTTGCATGATCTGGCTTCCACATGCCTCCTACTAACTTTCTTCCACTGAAGAGCTCTGTTCATTTTGTACCCAGGGATGCTGAAGTGTTTTATGCTTTTTTATTCTGCTGCATCTTGGTGAGTTCAGTTCTTTCTTCCTTCTGAAATCTCTCTTCATCACCTGCAAACTCCAACTCATCTAACTCCAATGCAAACCCTTCCCTGCTCCACCTGGGCCCTGCCCCTCAACTCCCTGAGCACACCAGGCTTCCTTCCATCCCAGCGTCCATCTTCTCTGGAGGCAACAATTTGTCTTAACACCTATCTTGAGTAAATGACCATAAATTCCTGGAAGGAGGATACCGTTTTGATTCCCTGGCATTCTGTAACTCTAGCTTCAGGGGATCTGATGTCTCTGACATCTGCAGGCACCATACTTGTGCACATACCCATGCACCAATCCACACACATACCCATATTAAAAAGAGTGAAAATAAATATAAAGCACTGTTAGTTATGACTGATCCTTCCTGTTGGTATGGTGACACAAAGCCAAGTGTCAGTGCTCTCAGGACTCCTGCCTGTCATCCTGGGTTCCTATAGGAATGAAGCCTCAGTGACTCAACGTGGTCCCTCCTCTTGCAGCCGACATTAAAAGCCAGGAGAGCCTGGGTGTGAGCATCTATGTTGGATAGATTGAGTTGTCAACTTGACACACCTGGATTGAGGGAGCCTCAACTGAGGAATTTCCTCCATTGGTCTGGCCTGTGCCCATGTCTGTGGGGGTATTTTCTTGATTGTTGAGTGAAGTGGGAGAGCCCAACCCACTGTGGATGGTGCCTCCCCTGGGCAGGTTGTTGTGTATCGGATAAGAAAGCATTGTGAGCACAAGTTGGGGAGCAAGCCAGTTAGCAGCACTCCTCCATGGCCTGTGCTTCCACTCATGCCTCCAGTTTCCTGCCCTGAGTCCCTGCGGGATGAACTGTGATTTGGGAGATATAAACCAAATAAACCCTATGCTCCCCAAGTTGGTATTGGCCACAGTGTTTTGTGGAAACAATCAAAGGCAAACTCAAACAACATCCCAGATTCATCTTTCTCTTCTCACTACCCCAGATCCTCTGGTATCCTCACGTGCTGGGTTCTGCTCCATTACAGCCCAGCCCAGGCTCACTCCTGAAAGCCCAGCTCAAATCCTGACCCACCCTGCGCACTGTCACCTACGTGTAGCTGAGACCAGGGACAGTTTTCAAGAGACACGTTTATTCAAGAAGGACTAGTGAAAGCAGAGGAGAAAGAAGAGTTGGTAAAGGTGGGTTTTTAGGGCTCAGCGACATCTATTTGTGTCTTCCTTCCACACTAGGCTATAAACTGCTCCAGAGCATGTTAGGCAGGGTGCCATGCCTGGATGCAAATATTCATAGAATGATTGAATAAATGCACGAGTGAATGAACGAATGAGTGGATTGTTGAGAGAGGATTTGGCTTTATTCTTTTGTCAGGACACTGCAAAGAGCACCCCTCCCACACACACACACACACATACACATGCACACCACACACACATGCACACACATACACAAACATATACACGCACACACACATGCACACACATACACACACGCATGCACACACATGCACACACACATGCACACACACACACACACACGCACACACACACATGCACACTGAATCCCTGGCATAAAGGTTACCAGAAAACTGTCTTTCACACAGTGTGCCTGCCTTGCCTGTGGCAGGATGCAGGAACGACTCCTTCAGGACTTCCCGAGGCCAAGCTCCAGTCAGGGGAAGGAGAAAGAAGCAGGAGAAGGAGCAGCAGCTTCCTCTGGCCCTGAGACTGGAATTCCAATTCTCTACTTGAAAGGGCGAACAGCAGCAGCTATCTGTGCTCCCGCCTCAGGGTAGACCTGCAAGAGGCTGCAGGGAATGTGCCAGGTGTTTTCTCTCTGCCTTGGTGTGCAAATGACACCTAGCTGCGTTTCCAGCCAGAGGGAGGTCTCTGCTTCAGTCAGGTTTTGGAGAGCCAGCTCCAGCAGCCGCTGCACCAGCGGTGGGGTCCGCCTCATTGTGCATGCACACACACTTCCC
This sequence comes from Rhizomys pruinosus, assembly GCA_009823505.1. Lineage (NCBI taxonomy): Eukaryota > Metazoa > Chordata > Mammalia > Rodentia > Spalacidae > Rhizomys > Rhizomys pruinosus. Next base: position 2,434,322 of record VZQC01012080.1, read on the forward strand.
TGTTCTGCTTCAGGAGGCTTGGCTATTTATTGCTCACCCTGCAATGCGTGAACTGCCACTTCTTCTGTGAAGCCTTCCCAGCCACGTGGCTCAGCGCTCCACAACTCCCCATCATCCAGATGGCACTAGCCACTCGACCTCCCCAGCAGCAGTATTCCTTTTAGCTTTTGCTACATAGCCATCCCATCATGGCTTTCAGACTTAAAACAACAAGCATCTATGAACCAGGCATTCAGTGGATGGTCCTGTTGGTCTCCTTTGGGGTGCCTCCTGCATTTTCAGGCACTTGTGATTCAGCCAGACTCTGTGGGGTCAGCCGCAGAGACACACAACTCTCAGCCTGTAGCAGTTGGCCTGAGTTTGTCCTCACTGCAGTGCAGGCTGGTTCCAGGGTATGGAGGAAGTGGAGGCCTAAGCTCAGATCTGTGTCTTGTCTGTCCCATTCCAGGGGTAAAGTGAGTCACAAAGCCTGTTATTGGTGTCAGGGTTAGAGGAATGGGCTCTGGTCTCAAAGGGAGGAACTTTGAATTCATGCAGCAGCAAAGAGGCATAGACCAAGAAGAAAAGAATCCATGGGCATATCCATCTACACATGATCTGGCATGCTGTTCCACTACTTAAACCTATGCCTGGTAAGGGATAGGTCTGAGGCTAAGGTGTAGAAATATGAGCCCCTCATACTTTCAAAAGAAAGTATCCTCACAGTGCCAGACAGGAGAAATCTCCCTTCAAGTTGTCAGTCAAAGTAGTCCAAGAGACTCCCAAAATAACACAGGCTATAGCCAGTGTGGTTGATTATCTCATAGAACTTGAAGATAAGACCCTACTGCTAAAAACAGGACATACTTTGAACACTGGGTTCAGAGCAATGGAGCTGAAACTGACCTAGAAACCTTTTCCTTGAAGACTAGCTTTCATAGTTCTGGGGAATACTATGCACACTCCTGGGGAGGGGGGGGGAAATCAATCAACAGTTCAACCCAGCTTTAAAGCCTAACAATCACAATGACTCACACAGCAAACCACCTCTATTGGTGCAGTACTGGCACTTTGATCTAGGAGGTAAGCAACAGCTATCTAATTGGACTTAAAGCCCTCTCAATGGGAGGAAACTCATAGGTGGCACTGTAAATATAGCCAAAGACACATGGCCGGAGAAGTCACAGGTCCTAGAGAAAACTCTACTGTCATATCTCTAGGCAAATGAAATTTCTTTTTTACTTTTAAAAATTTTTATTTATTTTTTTTTATGTGTATGAATGTACTGTCTGCATGTAGGTTGGTGCACCTGTGTTGTGCAATGCCTTGGAGGTCAGAAGACGGCGTCAGATTCCCCTGGAACTGGAGTTAAAGACGGTTCTCAGCCACCATGTGGGTGCTGGGGATCGAACCCGGGTCCTCTGCAAGAGCAGTCAACGCTCTTAACTGCTAAGCCATCTTGAAATTTCTTACTGTATACTAAATATGGATCCTTATATTTACAGACAAGTATACTGTATACCACTCATCAAATAAGCTTATTTTTACAACAGATGGAGGTTGTGAACTTTACAACTGGTCACACACAGAGAATAAGTGTCTGAGGGATGCCCAGCCCTATGTGACACATCTCCAGTGGAACCTCTACACCTAAGGCTCATGGAACATAGCAGAGCAGGAGATAGAAAGAATACTAAAATATATCCCTCAATAGTCGGACGTGGTGGCACACACCTTTAATCCTAGCACTCGGGAGGCAGAGGCAGGTGGATCTTTGTGAGTTCAAGGCCAGCCTGGTCTACAGAGTGAGTTCCAGGACAGCTGGGGCTACAGGGAGACCCTGTCTCAAACAGACCAAAAAATAAATAAATAAAAGTATAAAGTAGGAATATTAATAATACCAATATTACGAAGTGAAGAACATATGTGTACAAAGCCTTTAGCACAGTGCCTGCATGGAATAAATGCTTAATTAAAGTGCATTTGTTATTGCTATTAAAAACAACAGACATTAATTTCACCCACCACATAGTAAAGCTATGGAATTTCCCCTCTCAAATTCCTATTCTAGGAGTTCCTCAAAGGCATAGTTTGCAGGCCCAGAAATATTCACTACAGTTTTGTTTATAATTGGGAAAAGCGGAAAGCTACATAACTACCCAACAGTAGGGAGTGGATTAAATGAATTATAGTATATGGACCCAAAGCACTGCAATGTAGTCATTAAGAATGATGATGTGCTCTGCAGGTTGAAAGCTGGGCACAACCCATTGTCAAGTGGAAGGGAAGGTTACAAAACAGCACACAGAGCCCCAAGCCATCTGCGAAGCATATTGATGTATAAATCCATGCAGAGAAAGACCTTGGATGTGTGTACGGGTTTGCCTTTGTGGGGTGAGATTATAGGATCCTCTGCCTCCTCTCCTTATCCCGGCTTTTCTAATTTCTCTACAATAAAACAGATTCTTCAAGATAAATATTCTTGAAAATTGCTATGGGAAGGGCTTGAGGCTACAGCTCAGTTGACAGAGTGATTGCTTTGCATGTAAGAGGTCTTGAGTTTAATCCCCAACACCACCAAAATAAATAAATAAGAACACATAAGAGTTTAAAACAGTTGTAATAGGAGAGCCACTCTAGGTCACCATAAAGGCTTCAGAACACCGCCGTGTGCCAGGCCTTGAATCTGCTACGCAGAGTTCTTAAGCCTATTAATGCCTGGTGCTGTGCAGATATTAGTGATTCCTAGAATTCCTCAAAACTATAGCTGGGTGTGGTGGCGCACGCCTTTAATCCTAGCACTTGGGAGGCAGAGGCAGGCAGATCTTTGTGAGTTCAAGGCCAGCCTAGTCTACAGAGTGAGTTCCAGGACAGCTGGGGCTGCAGGGAGAACCTGTCTTGAAAAGACAAACACAAAAAACAAAAAAAACTACAAAGACCACTCCTAATAAAGTTCCCCTGCCCTGCCCTGCCAAGAGTCCCAAGACTTGCATTGAACTATCCCCTGTTCCTGGTAAGAGACTCCAGTTGGATTTCATGAAGCAGACTTGGAGAAAAGAAAGGATCTGTTATTAGGGGATGCCCCCACGCTCCTTCCAAACAGCTTGAGTGATGACTCAGATGCCCAGACTCAAAGCTCAGGCCAGAGCAGTGGGTGAGGCAGAAGCTCTGGATCCTCCAGGAGTGACGGCTTCTCCCTGTGCCCCCCAACCCCTCACCCCCACCCCACCCCCAGTGCTGCTCAATGAGAGCAGTACTGGAAGGCAGAGAACTATCTGGCAGGTATGCGAGCATGTGTTCATGAGCTATTTGATCATCAAGTCTGTCCATTAGCTGTGATACAACCTCTCATGGTCTCTCCTAGAAGAGCCTGGAGGCCCTAGGGGTGTGTGGAGATAAGCAATCCATGCTGGGCAGCACCCAACTAACTCTCCATGGGCTCAACTTCCCAGATGCATTGGCTCCAGGTCTGTGTACTATTATAGCTCAAAGCGCCAACTTAAGATCCTTTCCTCAGGGGTGGGCCTTGTACTAAGCACATCCTTTGAAGAGTGCTGAAGCCAATGAGTAATCCTGTTAAACAATAGGATATTTGATGTACTCTGCCAAAAGGTCACATCAGAAGCATCCCAGCAAAAGTGGGTTATTGTAATGGAGGACTTCCAGTTGGATTCAGGCATCAGGGAAAGAGTGGTTGTTGGTATTGCACAGAGACTGGGGTCTTACAGGCCATGGAGATGAGAGAGTAAGATAATGGGAAGAGTCGGTGTTTGGAAACTCATACACTGATCTTTAACCATTTCACCTAAACCTTCCCCAATCTAGTTCCTTGGCTTCATCAATAAGGCAATGCCCAAGGAAGTTTGGGAACTAAGCAAACTTTCTCCCACCCCGACTTGCCAGAAATGAAGGCAAGGTGGCTGTGAATCACTAATTATCATTTTCCGTTTCCTACCTCTGTGAGGCAAGCATGCCTCCAGAGCTTAAACTAAGTCAGAGCTCTTTATAAGAGAGGCTATGGGATGGAATTCATTTCCACATCTGCTATCTAAGCTAAGGAAATCTTCCATTTCACATGAAGTTCTCAAATGAGCAGCAGATCCCACAGTGCCAAGGTACGATGGGTGCTTGGCCAACACATAGACACGGCAAAATTCCAAACTCATGGTGGAAGATGAAACTTCTTAGTGGTTCTTGTGGGGATCCCTCTCCCAGCTCTGTCATTTATCATTTGCACAGTCTTAGAAATAGCCTTAGTTTCTTTCTTGTTGCTGTGACAAAAAAAAAAAACAAACTCTGACATAAACAATTTAAAGAGGAACGGGTTTATTTTTAGTTTATTTTTAGTGTGCAGTTTCAAGTTCCAATCCATCACAGCAGAGAAATCAAGGCACCGGGAGCTTGAAACATCTGGTCACGTTGTGTCTACAGTCATAAGACAGCAAAGGATGTATGACGCTGGTGTTTAGCTCAGTTTCTCGATTCTCATACATCTAGAATCATCTGCCTAGGGAATGGTGACACCCACCGTGGGCATCTTTTCCAACTCAATTAACATATGGTCAAGAGAAACCCTCATAGTCATTCACATAGGCCCATCTCCCAACTGATTCTAACTTTTGTCATAGATTCATATGTAAATCTCTATCTCATGAGGTTTCATAAGATAATCCATTTGAAGTGCTTAGAATATTATCTACTACACCTGCAATTCAGCACTTGAGAGACTGAGGCAGAAAGATTGGGATTGGTTTCAAACCAGTCTGGGCTACAAGATGAGTTACATGGGTCAGCCTGAATTAAAGAGTCGATTCCCTGTTCTTCCACCCCATCCCACAAAAGAAACATCATGTGGTAGAAAGGCATTCAGTAAACCTAGATGTCTATAAACCTACAGATAAAGGCCATGAAATTCAAGGGGACAAAGACATCCCAGTAGCAGAGACACTTCAGAACGACTGAAGGAAAATAAAATATGGGTGAGTGTAGAGTGGACTCCATTGTCACGACTGCCTGCTTTAACCAAATGGAGTTACATGTGACTCCCCAGATGAGTCACAAATGGTAAGCCATGCTGACTGCTCTCCCTCTCAGTCTATGTCCTCCTACCTCAAATGAGTCTTCAGTACAGCCTGAGAATCAGCTTGCATACCCTGGGTTCCTGTTCTCTCTGCTTCCTCCTCCTCCTCCTCTTCCTCTTCTTCCTCCTCTTCTTCTTCTTCCTCCTCCGTCTCCATCATAGCTGCAACCTTTCCTCCTAATTCCCTGAGAAAATGGAACCATTCAAAGCACAGTTTACATAAGTTACCACAGAGAGCAGCCCATAAGAGCTGCCCTCCACCCTGCCTCCTGTGCAGATCTGCATGTGTTTCTGTAATACTCCAAATCCCAAATATGCCCTGAATCTCCACCCTTCTTGCCTTAGAAGGGTGCCCATCAGTCATGAAACTATCAAGACTGCCCCTCTATCCCCACTGTCCCCTCTATCCCCACTGTCCCCTCTACCTCCACTGTCCCCTCTACCCCTACTGTCCCCTCTACCCCCACTGTCCCCTCTACCCCCACTGTCCCCTCTTCCCCTACTGTCCCCTCTATCCCCACTGTCCCCTCTACCCCCATTGTCCCCTCTATTCCCACTGTCCCCTCTATCCCCACTGTCCCCTCTATCCCTGCTGCCATAAGCATTCAGACATCACTATTAAAAACAATAAACACCGTGGACCAGGCCTCTCTTACCCCATATCTTTCCTACCTCTTCTCATATAGGAAAGCTTCTCCCAGAATCACCTGGGTGTGCTCTGTCCTTGTCTCCTACAACCTTAAACCTACTCCAACAGTTTTGTTCCTGCTGCTCCACAAAACAGCTCCTACCAGGGTTATGAGTGATTTGATGGGGGCTAATTCAGGGTCAGCTCTTCCCTATCTCAGCCTCCCCACAGCAGTCGACACAGTTCATGGGTCTCTCTTTCTCAGATCCTTTCTTCTCTTAGGTTAAATCCTCTTCTTGTTGGTATAGACACTTCACCTCCTTGGGGAATCTCTTGCCTTTCAATATTAAAATATATTTTCGCTCATCTCAACTTCTCTGAACTAAGTTGTCTTGTTGGCTTTGTGACTATAAACTCTGTGTCTAAGACAATGGTTCCCAAGTTTGTATCTCCAACCCAGGCATCTCCCCTGAAGAGCCACATATGGGATTAGTTAGCCAACATCTCTACTGGAATATCCAGTGGGCGTCTCTATCATAAGACACCCAAAACTGAATCCCCAAGAGATCTCCTTAACCTGGAGCCTCTTGAAGCCTTTCCTCACTCAGAAATCGCCACTTTACTCTTCCAGTTGCTCAAGTCCCAATCTCAGAACTGTCTTCATTTTTCCGTTTTGTTCTGTGTGCATCCTCCCATCTCTACTGTTGAAACTGAGCCAGAATGAGACAATTTCACACAACCACAGATGTTGCCACCCCAGGCCAAGGCCATTACCCTCTCTTACCTGAATTGTTGCTGTGGCTGTATTAGTTACAAAAGCAGCTCAAGGAAGGGAAGGTGATTCTGGCTTACAGTTCAAGGCGATCTTTCCACCACTGCTGGACGACGCAGCAGAAGGAGCTTGAGGTGCCGGTCATGTTGCACTGCAGTCAGGAAGCAGAGGCAGGTGAAGGCCATGCTCAGGGCGCTTTCTCCATTCAGGGTGGAATCCTGGACTGTGGAATGGTGGTGTCCCGGGTTAGCCCGGTCTAGACAACTCCTCACAGACATGCCCGCAGGTTTATCTTTCAGCCGATTCTAGATTCTGTCATTTTGACATCAGTATTAAACATCTCAGTAGAACCTTGGAAGACTCAAAATGAGCTTACCACCTGACCCAGCCATACCACTCCTGGGTATGTACTCATAAGTCTCATCTTACCGCAGATACACATGCACAGCCATGTTTATTGCAGCTCTCTTCACAATAGCGAAGAGCTGGAACCAACCCAAGTGCCCCTCAACTGATGAGTGGATAGAGAAAATGTGGTACATCTACACAATGGAGTTCTATGCAGCAGTAAAGAAAGATGACATCATGAACTTTGCAGGTAAATGGATGGAACTAGAAGATATTATGTTAAGTGAAGTAACATAGTCCCAGAAAAACAAACAAGGAATAGTATCCCTCATCTGTGGATGATAGCACCAATTACCTAGTTGTAAGTATTTCTTGTGCATGGCCCCTTGAGCTTTTGTCCAAGTAGTTGGGAGTGATGCATATTGGAAAGAATAACAACAATAACAACAACAACAGAAAAGACTGCGTCAAAGAACTGACTGAAACGGTGAACTTTTGCTGAAAACAGTCAACTTCTGCATCAAGAATTTTGAGAAAGACTGAGAAAAAGATGAAAAACATGTTTGGCAGAATGCATGAGCTCTGGTGGGGTGAGGGGTAGGGAGGGGGACATGGGTCTAGATTTGATTTGTAACATAATCTTGTACCTATATATAAATTTATATAAAACATCTCAGCAGCCTTCTAACCTGTCCTTCTGCTTCTACCATGACTCTCCTGATTTTGAACCTTTACCAATACACAGTAGATGGTGTCACTCTTCTGCTAAAAGCCCCTGCTCCCAGCCTGTGATTTCATCTTAAGAAAGAGATAAGACCTTTCAATAGCCTAAGAGGTCCAAAGGGCTCCACTGTCTCACAGACATCAGATCCTCTGACACCTGTCAGCACTGAGCTCTATTCTAGCCATATCTACTTCCTTATTGTTTTGTGGGTGCATGGAGCAAGCACCCAACTCAGGGCCTTTGCATCTGATGTTTTTATTCTTGAGAAGTCTGTTCCCCTAGATGTCCACAGCTCAGTGAGTCAAATCTTCACTCAAATGTCATCTCTTTCAGAGAACTCTGCCTTTTCTCCTTTACTTTGCCTTTTTTAAAAAAAATACTTTTTAAATTTTTATTTATTTTTGTATGTGTATGAATGTACTGTCTGCATGTAGGTTTGTGCACCTGTGTTGTGCAATGCCATGGAGGTCAGAAGACGATTTCGGATTCCCCTGGAACTAGAGTTAAAGACGGTTCTTAGCCGCCATGAGGGTGCTGGGGATCGAACCCGGGTCCTCTGAAAGAGCAGTCAGCGCTCTGAAGAGCTGGAGCATCTCTCTGGCCCCTACTTTGCCTTTTTTAAAGATGTTATTTATTCTTTTTGTTTCATGAGGATTACTGTATATAAGGGCACCTGTGTTTTCCAATGCCCATGGTGGTCAGAAGAGTCAGATCCCCTACGACTGGAGTTGTAGATGGTTGTTAGCTGCCATGTGGGTGCTGGGAATCAAATCTGGGTCCTCTGCAAGAGTAGCCTGTGCTCTTAACCACTGAGCCACCCCTCTAGCCCCATCACTTTGTTTTGTTGTATTTAATGGTACTTCCTCAACAGCAGATATTCTCAGCTTTTCTGTTTGCTGTTCTAGCTCCAGAGCCTGGAACACTTAGCGGTTCTCAGTCACCTTTGCTTGAGGAGTACATGAATGAGCCACTGCCCCCAAATCCTTGTCACAGGTCTTCAGTGCTGAGGTGGCAGTGAGATGGGAGATGTCATGACCTAGTGCTTAATATCTGTGCTGGATAGCTTTAGTTGTTGGCTTGACACACCTGGGTAGAGGGAGCCTTATTTTGGGAATTGCCTCCATTGGATTGGCCTGCTGCCACATTTTGGGGGTATTTTATTGATTGTTGAGCGATGTGGGAGGAACCAGCTCATTATGGGTGGTGCCACGCCTCAGCATAGGTCAGGGGAGCAGGCCAGTAAGCAGCGTTCCTCCATGGCCTGTGCTTCAGCTCCTGCCTCCAGGTCCCTGCCTTGAGTTCCTACCTTGGGCTCCCTAAGTGATGATGTGAGCCAAATAAAACTGTTCCTCTCTAAGTGGCTTTTGGTCAAAGTGTTTTGTCACAGCAATTGAAAGCAAACTAGAACAGCATCTGAGTCTGACTACCAATTCCACCCCTTCCCCTTCCATTCCCTCTGTTGCTCACTTGTGTTCTTTCCCTAGGAAAGCTGCTAGTCAATGCAAGCTATCAGCCCCAAATTTCAGTGGCTCAACAAACTAAAACTTTGTTTCTCTGCTATGGAACGTCCAGATATGTTTGAAGACAAGCCTTCTGAGGAGGAAGTCTGGAACCCAGGTCTACCCTTCTTGTGATTTCATCCACCCTTCAAGCCTTGGAGTTCTTTGTAGAAAACAAGCAGGCAGAAGTGTGTGTGTGTGGGGGTGAGGAGCCAGTATGTGCATGCATGTCCTGCAATGCCCACAGAGGTCCAAAGAGGTCTACAGGAGGATGGTGCAAGGCAGGCCTGCCAGTGCAAACATGCCCATCCTGTGTCATTGGCTAGAATTCAGGGTCATGGTCACACCCAGCTGCATGGGAAGCTGGGAGAAACCATCCAGCCCTGTACACAGAAGGAAAAGGAAGCAGTTCTGATAATTCATAGCTTAGCTCACTGAAGAGCCACTTTAGCTTGACCCAAGCCACATGATGCTATCTTCTATTTCTTGCATAACCTTGGATGCACTGAAATCATTCTGCCTCCATTTTCTTTCCCAAATTCCCTTCTTCCGTCTCCTTTAGTTCCGAGTCCATTAACTAACTCTCCAAGGGTGAAGCGTTTAAGATGCGTTTCCCCGGGGTCTGGCTACTTCTTCATTTTTTCTGGGTTCCACTGATGACAGTATCACCTTATTTGTGCTGATAACTGAGATCTGGGACAGTGGCAGCTTGGCAAAGATTTCCATCTGATTCTGTCTGCTGTTGTTAGGGAGAATGGCCCAGGCAGAAGCAACAACATAGGCAAAGGTCTTGAGCAACCAAGAGCCCAGAGTGGTGGAGGAGTGTCTATGGCCTGGAGGCTTGGCCTGAGGGCTCTGGCATCTCAAACCCTCAGTACCAGCTGGGTGAGCTTGGACAGGTTATGAAACACCCAGGGCTGAGTTCAGTTTTAGAAACTAGGGCTGCTAGAGGCATTGATCTCGCCAGGACTGAAAAAGCTGATACATCCGCGGTACTTAACACTGTGCCTGGTGTGTGAGCTGTGATTATTGTTAGTCTGTCATGATAATTGTATCATAAATTATCAGCCATCTTTTGCCTGGGTTCTTGCTTCGGAGAGCTTATCCTTCTAGACAGTCTCTGCTTTTCTAATCCAGTGTCCAAATGACACAACCACCACCATCAGGGGCAGATTGCTCTTTTGTTTTAGTGCTGGGGCTTCACTGGAATCCCTGCTTTGGCCTTGTGGTCCAGCCTCTCAGATGGCCTCTGTTCAGAGTGCTTGGAAGGCTAATCAGCCTCAGATCCATCTGTCCACTCTTGCTCTGGTTTTCTATAACTGCATTTGCCTTGTGCCTCGTGGGTCAGAGTAACAGTCATTAGACTGGTAGTTCTGTAAATCCTTGCTCTGCCAGGAGTATATTTGCCCTGCTGCAAGTGTTTATATTTCAGCACAGAGCTACATCCAGGAGACTCTCTGAAGCCAGTCAGAGTGGCACCCTTATGTGAAAAGAGGCAGCTTGGCCATTGTGTCTCACGATCCCCTCACCAGGCAGAGGCTGCCCTCCCTGCTCCTTGGGGACTTGCTAAAGACAGCAGGGGGTCAAGGAGGTGACCAGAAGCTGCTTTGTGGGGCCCTCTGGAAACAAGAAGTCTCTGTAATCAAAGGAATCTCCAGTCTGCCTCTTCCAGCCTTAGGTCCAAGCAACAGGTAACAAACCAGGACCTCTAACAGAGGGGTTCTGACAGCTGGCAGAGTTCACTGTGATGAAGGTGTGAGCCCAGCAGAGCAGTCTTGCTACTGACAGCCCTGAGCAGTGTACACACACACACACACACACACACACACACACACACACACACATGCACGCACACAGAGAGAGAGAGAGAGAGAGAGAGAGAGAGAGAGAGAGGGGAGGAGGAGGATCTAACTCTTCATGAGTCCATTTCCCATTTATCCCTAATTATTCATTCATTTGTTTAATCAGTCAATCAAGAAGGATTTAATAAACACTTATTACTTTGTAGGTGTGGAGATTACAGTTGGGAGCACCAGGGTAAACAAGGCTGATCTTTCCTGGTGGAATACAGTCTGAACATGTAAGGGAGCACAAAGTAGTGTTCAAAACACTTCGGCAGAATCGTTGGGTGTCACAATTCCTCAAACACAGAAGAAGGGGAGTGTTTTGCCTGATAGGGGGCAGTGAATAAGAGAAGGACCCTTAAAAATAGGACGGGCATAGGGCTGGTAAGATGACTCAGCAGATAAGGGTGATCACTACCAAGCCTGACGATTAAAGTTCAATCCCTTGAACACACGTAGTAGGAAAGAACTATCCAAGTTGTCCTCTGACCTCCACAGTCACTGTGGTATGCACATACACACTCACATACGCATTAAATAAATGTTTAAAAAAAATTTTCAAGGTGACCCAGTGGTCTTGAAGAAGCAAAAGAATCAGGAATGTATTGGATCAAGTTATTTTGGCTGTAACAGAAACTGACCAATTAGTTTAAGTAAAAGAATTACTGGGGGGCTTGGTGGCATATGCCTTTAATGCCAGCACTCAAGAGGCAGAGGCAGATGGATGGATCTCTGTGAGATCAAGAACAGCATGGTCTACATAGTGAGTTCCAGGCATGCTGGGACTACTGGGCAACCCTATCTCAAAAAATAAATAAATAAAAACACAACAGATAGATAGATAGATAGATAGATAGATAGATAGATAGATAGATAGATTATTGGGGGCTGGAGAGACGGCTCAGCAATTAAGAGCACTGGCTGCTCTTGCAGAAGACCTGACTTTGAATCTTAGCACCCACATGGTGGTGACCAACAGCTTGTGACTTCAGTTCCAAGGGATCTGCGCTGCCTCTGCAACCATGGGCCCTTACTTACATACAGACATAACACTCATAAAAATACAAATAAAATAAGTACATTTTTCAAAACGAGAGAATTACTGGGGGGATCCTGGCGGGGGGGGGTGTTGAGCAGTGCAAAGAAGAGATGAACAAGTGAGTGTCAAAAAAAAAAAATTCAAAAGTGGCAATATCCAAACGTCTGGATTTTTGGAAGGTCCTGTCTTCTTCTTGATCTTAGTTGACCCAATAGTGCAAATCTCCTATGATTGGTCAGAAATGAGAAATGGGCAAGGTGGAGCTGCGGGATTGGTCAAAAATGACAAACAGGCAAGGTGGAGCAGCGGGATCAGGAAGCTAAGTCTGGAAAGATTCCCAGAGGAACAGAGGAGATGGAACCCCACACGGTATGCTTGTTTCCGGGTTTGTAGGCAGGAATACAGCACAGCTACCCTGAACAATAACGTTGATACTGATTTAAAGATATACCCACACCTATAACTACCTTGAATGCGATGTCTATTCTATTTGTGATTCTCAGTCATCATCTGACTTGTTTAGCTACCTGATACTGATTATATCAATGTTTCAGATGAAGGCAGATCCTGGAGACACACTCAGCCTTGCCTGGGCTTGTGCCTGTGGCTTTAACCTTCGTGGTACAGGTAGGTGTGTGGGGAGGCTCTAAGAGGAGCCTTGACCTTCCTTTTCAAAAGAACCAATGTGTCCCCATCTACTAGATTCCAGATCTCTCTGATTCAAAGTTCTAGATTCTTAGAACTTGATGGGCCCCAAACTGGTTTAGAGCTCTATTCCTGGTTTATTTAGTTGGACCTAAAGATCCAACTCTTGGGGGCTAGGGAGATGGCTCAGCGGTTAAGAGCGTCAACTGCTCTTGCAGAGGACTGGAGTTCGATTCCCAGCACCCACATAGTGGCTAAGAATGTGGCTAAGAACCATCTTTAACTCCAGTTCCAGGGGAATCTGCTACCCTCTTCTGACCTCCACGGCATTGCACGACACGGGTGCACCAACCTACATGCAGACAGTACACTCATACACATAAAAAAAAAAAAGATCCAACTCCTGTGACTTAGACCCAGGGATTGTATTGGGCTTTGGTGTGTGCCCTGAGAGATGGCTGCTGCAAGGAGAGGTCACTCTGATTAGGGGGTGTAACGTGGGAGGTACCTAGATGGGGTGTTCTGCTGGGATTGGGAAAAGAACAAGACTGGGACTGTGTCTTTGTCCAGTGTCTGTACGTCACTTGTAAACTGACTGTCCATTAATCATGCTGTGTTTTATATGCATGGATGAAACTTGTTGTTTACGGTAATTTCAGTTAAGGTTTGTAGGCTAACTTAATCATAAATAACATTTATTAGAAGCTTATAGGGGTTGGGCACAAAATTGGAAAAATATGTAAATCCCACTCATTATTGGCAGGATCTGGGAACTTGGGTGATAGACACCTTGCCACTTTGCTCAGCTCACCCCAGCTGGGACAACAGACTTGGGCAGTGAGTGGTAGAATTTCTCTCACAAACCAGATGTGGAGAAGGGGGGAGGGAGTCATCAGTTCCTGGGACTTGATTCTACCACTTTGCCCTGCAGTAGAAAATCAAAGCTTCGTCAAGTGAGGGGCTTGGAAGGGCCTGGTTTAGGCGTTGTGCTGGACACCTCCAGTTGTCAATATGGAGTACCTTAGAATAGGGAACATCAATTGGGGATTTACTCCTATCAGACTGGCCTGTGGGCATGTCTATGAGATGTTTCCTTGACTGCTGAGTGGCATGTGGGCGGGCCCAGCCCACTGTGGGCAGTGCCACCTCTGGGCAGGTGGTCTGGGAACAGCCAATCATCTTAAAAGTCAAATAGCTAGAGCCAATGGGAAAAGTTTCAAAACAACCCTGGCTGCACCTACCTTACTTCCTTAAGCCAAGGTTTTGTTTACTTAAGGCCAGCTGATAAGGGCCCCTCAGTTGTAAACAAGCCTGGCCCGGCTGCCTTACTTTGTTGCAAACTTTAGAGCAGGCTCAAGAAGTTGCCGAGGGCCTCATGGGCCAAGACAAAGCAGGCCCAACAACTGGCCAGAGAAGCAAGCCAGTAAGCAGTGTTCCTACATGGTCTGTGCTCAGGTCCTGCATCTATGTTTCTGCCCTGTGTTCCTGTCTAGGCTTCACTGGGTAATAGACTATGAGCTGTCAATCAAATAAACCAGTCCTCCGAGTTGGTTTGATCAAAGTGTTTTTTTTTTTTAATTTAATTTATCTTTGTATGTGTATGAATGTACTGTCTGCATGTAGGTTTGTGCACCCATGTCGTGCAATGCCGTGGAGGTCAGAAGAGGGTCTCGGGTTCCCCTGGAACTGGAGTTCTCCTGGAATTGGAGTTTCAAATGATTCTTAGCTGCCATATGGGTGCTGGGAACCAAACCCGGGTCTTCTGCAAGAGCAATTGGTGCTCTTAACTGCTAGGCCATCTCTCCAGCCCCCTGATCAGGGTGTTTTATACCAGCACTAGAATACTAACGAATACAGGCACACGTAGAGGTACAATTAGGGGACTGGGGCTACAGAAACGTCTGCAGTTAAGAGCACTGGCAGGTCTTCCAGAGGACCTGGTTTGGGGTCCTAGTATATCTCACAGCCTTTCATTCCATAACAGACTTTCACCGTCTATAACTTTAGCTCTGTGAGTATCTGACGCCCTCCTCTGGCCTGCTCAGTCATTGCACCCATATGGTACATTTAAATACATGCAGGCAAAACACTCATACATATAAAATAAAAATAAAGAAAAATTATTCTAAAAAGGAATAAAGTTGTTTGGGTGGAGAGTGGCCATTCTGGGAACCAAAACTAAGGGCCCGTGCCACTGTGGAGTGTCGGGATCAACCATTGTCTCCAAGCTCACAGAGGGCCGCCTAAGGATGTTAGGGAGTTGTGTGTGGTTAAAGTGTAACAAGAACAAAACAGTGTTACCCGGCCCCTCCCCACATGACTCCTCTTAGAGCCTCCCCGCACACCTGCCCATACCCTGTACCATGAAGGTTAAAGCCACAGGCACCAGCCCAGGCAAGGCTGAGTGTGTCCTCAGGATCTACTCCTCCCTAATTGGACATCCTCTCCTGTCTGCCTTCATCTGAAACGTTAATATAATCAGTATCAGGTAGCTAAACAAGTCAGATGATGACCGAGAATAGCAAACAGAGTAGACATCCCATTCAAGGTAGATATAGGTGTGGGTATATCTTTAAATCAGTATCAACACTATTGTTCAGGGTAGCTATGCTATATTTCTGCCTACGAACCTGGAAACAAGCATACCGTGCGGGGTTCGTCTCCTCTGTTCCTCTGGGAATCTTTCCAGACTTAGCTTCCTGATCCCACGTTCCACCTTGCCTGTTTGTCATTTCTGACCAATCATAGGAGATTTGCATTGCTTGGATCCACTAAGATCAGGAAGAAGATAGGACCAGGTGGGACCAGGATTTAACAGGTGGTTTTGCCTTGGTACCAGTTTCTCAGACAGTTTGCCTGCCTATTCTTTATGCTGTGCTTAGGCTGGACTCCTGTAGGCTCCTATGTTATTTAGGTATATATTCAGCTACGAGTAACAGAAAATCTGGTTAAGATTGTCTTAAACAAATAAGTTCTTGTTACTCTCACACCATCAAGCACCCAGAAGACGGGGCTTCTAGAAATGGCTGGGCTATTGCATGAAGTCAGAGATACCACAAGGCCTGACATTATCTTGGCTTTACTGCTACCTGTTTCATAATCACAGGATGGCTGATGTAGCTCTGGGGATAGTACCCAAGCCCAAGGCAGGAGGGAGAAAGAGGAGAGCAGGAGATAGTTGTAGCCCTGCATTTCCTCTCTTATCACAGGAGTAGAAGAGATCCTAGACTTCTAGGCAGATGGTGTTGGCTCTACATAGCCAAATGTTACTCTTGCATGTCAGAGAAGCAAGGATCTGTATGGTCATGACTGCATTAGAAAACTAGCTGCGGTTCATCTCCAATGGCTGGACACACTGCGAGCCCAAACTCTCCAAACAAAATGAAGGTTCACTGGGCAAAGAAAGGAATGGACATTTAGTGCAGAGTGAACAGAACCTTTTTACCTCCAGGAAGTCAACCTGGAGAGGATGGCTGGCAGCAGGTGCCCTGTGTCCAAAGCAAGTACCTGGCGCACACGCTGCCCAAGCTCATCGTGGGCATATGTAGGTGTGGGAGGCTCTAGGGAGATTGGTGGGGAGGGGCGAGGAAGCCACGTCCAGTCCTGGCCTTGTTGTAGCTGTCGCTCCTGCTGCTGCTACAAGTCCTATGGCTACTGCTTGGGACTGTGGTCTTTTCTGGAGCTGGTAGGAACCCCCGGCCCAGCAATGGCTAGGAAGCTGTCCTCAGCGAGCGGCCAGAATCTGTATGAGCACCGGCCCCTTCTCTCCAGTTGACTGACTACGCTGGGGTGTGCTTTACTCCGCAGCGTGCTCCCTTGAGACGGGCAAGGTCAGACCTTGCTCGGCTATGTCCCCTGCCATTTCCCATTTCCCTTTGCCCTTTCTTTTCCTGAAGAATCCTCCCTCAACAAAGCACACATAACAAAATCCACCAGACTCTATTTTCAGGCACTCGAACCTAGGACAAGGTTTCCATTACGAGCGTGTTCTGTGGGTATCAGCAAGTCTCAGGTACTCACCCCTGAGGACTGACCCTGCTAGCTCCCGTGCCCCAGGCTCACACCCTTCTCACCCATGCTGTTTCCCTCAACCATGGAAGGCTTGCCCTCCCTCCACTCTGCCCCTTCCTGCCCTCCCATTCCCATACCGCTCTCTGCTCCTTGCGCTCTGATCCAGCCTCTCAGTACCCCCATCACACTTGGTCCTTTCCTTTCTGTTGCAGGTGGACCTCCCTGCCCAGTGTGCTCAGGCTCCTCCCAGAGTCCTCCTTCCACCTCCTGCCTTAACTGAGAACTTGATGCCCTGCAGGACCCTCTTCCCTCCATGATGTCTTCAAGCTGAGGCTCTTCATCCTGCCAAGGTACAAAATTCTCAGGCCAGGATTCTGCTTGCTCCTCAGAACCATTTGCAAGCCATTATACTCCATCCTCATACTAAAACCCATATCCTCTATTTCTTCCATCACCTGGCTATATGCTTAAAACTGACCAATTGTGTATTCTTTGACACTGCAATTCCCCTTCATAGAAAAATATTAACCTGGATTAAAGGGTATTTCTAAGAATATTTGTTATAGCATGGCTCATAACAGCAAAAAAGAAAGAAATGGAAATAATCTGCCCATCAACAGAAATCCAAGGGAAATGCCATACAGCTAGAGACTATCACACTCACTAGAAAAAGTGCTCATTTTTTGGACCTGCCATGGAGAGGTTCACGGCGTGTGACGGTGAACACAAAGAAGAAAAACTGACCGTGGACAAATAGAATATTATCTCTTTTTGCAAAGACTAAAAATAGAAACGTGAACATTTATAGGATGAGGAGGATTCCTTGAGAAGAGGAGGATTGTCCTTAGGATGAGGAGGACTTATTCAAGATGAGGATGGCTGTCCTTAGGTTGAGCGACTGATGTTGTAATGGCTACTATCATTTTAGCTCGGCAGCACCACCTGATCTTCAGGGTTGACGAGGTGAAAGCTAAGACCATCTGGCACCTGCTCTGCCGTCCTCAGGCTTGCTTTGTCCTCCTGGAGGGAGTCTAATAGGCACCAGGTTCAAAGGCTCTGAGAAGCCCGTTTGTAAAGCTCTTCACAATAGACTCCTTGGCGCTATGAATAGGGTGGGGTTCTCATCTTTAGACTGGAGAGGCCCTGAGTGCCGGAAGGTTGCCATGAAATACAAGACTGATCATCTTCTCTTCCCATGTCCGCCCCTGCCTCAAATTAAACTCAGTTGATTCAATGCTGCCTCCTCTCTGTTGGTTTCTTGTTAGTAGAGAATGGGAGGAACTGCGTGGGACAGAGACCGACGAGGGGACCGTGATGAGGAGGTGCCGGGACTGGAGAGATGGCTCAGCAGTGAAGAGCACCGNAAAAAGGAATAAAGTTGTTTGGGTGGAGAGTGGCCATTCTGGGAACCAAAACTAAGGGCCCGTGCCACTGTGGAGTGTCGGGATCAACCATTGTCTCCAAGCTCACAGAGGGCCGCCTAAGGATGTTAGGGAGTTGTGTGTGGTTAAAGTGTAACAAGAACAAAACAGTGTTACCCGGCCCCTCCCCACATGACTCCTCTTAGAGCCTCCCCGCACACCTGCCCATACCCTGTACCATGAAGGTTAAAGCCACAGGCACCAGCCCAGGCAAGGCTGAGTGTGTCCTCAGGATCTACTCCTCCCTAATTGGACATCCTCTCCTGTCTGCCTTCATCTGAAACGTTAATATAATCAGTATCAGGTAGCTAAACAAGTCAGATGATGACCGAGAATAGCAAACAGAGTAGACATCCCATTCAAGGTAGATATAGGTGTGGGTATATCTTTAAATCAGTATCAACACTATTGTTCAGGGTAGCTATGCTATATTTCTGCCTACGAACCTGGAAACAAGCATACCGTGCGGGGTTCGTCTCCTCTGTTCCTCTGGGAATCTTTCCAGACTTAGCTTCCTGATCCCACGTTCCACCTTGCCTGTTTGTCATTTCTGACCAATCATAGGAGATTTGCATTGCTTGGATCCACTAAGATCAGGAAGAAGATAGGACCAGGTGGGACCAGGATTTAACAGGTGGTTTTGCCTTGGTACCAGTTTCTCAGACAGTTTGCCTGCCTATTCTTTATGCTGTGCTTAGGCTGGACTCCTGTAGGCTCCTATGTTATTTAGGTATATATTCAGCTACGAGTAACAGAAAATCTGGTTAAGATTGTCTTAAACAAATAAGTTCTTGTTACTCTCACACCATCAAGCACCCAGAAGACGGGGCTTCTAGAAATGGCTGGGCTATTGCATGAAGTCAGAGATACCACAAGGCCTGACATTATCTTGGCTTTACTGCTACCTGTTTCATAATCACAGGATGGCTGATGTAGCTCTGGGGATAGTACCCAAGCCCAAGGCAGGAGGGAGAAAGAGGAGAGCAGGAGATAGTTGTAGCCCTGCATTTCCTCTCTTATCACAGGAGTAGAAGAGATCCTAGACTTCTAGGCAGATGGTGTTGGCTCTACATAGCCAAATGTTACTCTTGCATGTCAGAGAAGCAAGGATCTGTATGGTCATGACTGCATTAGAAAACTAGCTGCGGTTCATCTCCAATGGCTGGACACACTGCGAGCCCAAACTCTCCAAACAAAATGAAGGTTCACTGGGCAAAGAAAAGAATGGACATTTAGTGCACAGTGAACAGAACCTTTTTACCTCCAGGAAGTCAACCTGGAGAGGATGGCTGGCAGCAGGTGCCCTGTGTCCAAAGCAAGTACCTGGCGCACACGCTGCCCAAGCTCATCGTGGGCATATGTAGGTGTGGGAGGCTCTAGGGAGATTGGTGGGGAGGGGCGAGGAAGCCACGTCCAGTCCTGGCCTTGTTGTAGCTGTCGCTCCTGCTGCTGCTACAAGTCCTATGGCTACTGCTTGGGACTGTGGTCTTTTCTGGAGCTGGTAGGAACCCCCGGCCCAGCAATGGCTAGGAAGCTGTCCTCAGCGAGCGGCCAGAATCTGTATGAGCACCGGCCCCTTCTCTCCAGTTGACTGACTACGCTGGGGTGTGCTTTACTCCGCAGCGTGCTCCCTTGAGACGGGCAAGGTCAGACCTTGCTCGGCTATGTCCCCTGCCATTTCCCATTTCCCTTTGCCCTTTCTTTTCCTGAAGAATCCTCCCTCAACAAAGCACACATAACAAAATCCACCAGACTCTATTTTCAGGCACTCGAACCTAGGACAAGGTTTCCATTACGAGCGTGTTCTGTGGGTATCAGCAAGTCTCAGGTACTCACCCCTGAGGACTGACCCTGCTAGCTCCCGTGCCCCAGGCTCACACCCTTCTCACCCATGCTGTTTCCCTCAACCATGGAAGGCTTGCCCTCCCTCCACTCTGCCCCTTCCTGCCCTCCCATTCCCATACCGCTCTCTGCTCCTTGCGCTCTGATCCAGCCTCTCAGTACCCCCATCACACTTGGTCCTTTCCTTTCTGTTGCAGGTGGACCTCCCTGCCCAGTGTGCTCAGGCTCCTCCCAGAGTCCTCCTTCCACCTCCTGCCTTAACTGAGAACTTGATGCCCTGCAGGACCCTCTTCCCTCCATGATGTCTTCAAGCTGAGGCTCTTCATCCTGCCAAGGTACAAAATTCTCAGGCCAGGATTCTGCTTGCTCCTCAGAACCATTTGCAAGCCATTATACTCCATCCTCATACTAAAACCCATATCCTCTATTTCTTCCATCACCTGGCTATATGCTTAAAACTGACCAATTGTGTATTCTTTGACACTGCAATTCCCCTTCATAGAAAAATATTAACCTGGATTAAAGGGTATTTCTAAGAATATTTGTTATAGCATGGCTCATAACAGCAAAAAAGAAAGAAATGGAAATAATCTGCCCATCAACAGAAATCCAAGGGAAATGCCATACAGCTAGAGACTATCACACTCACTAGAAAAAGTGCTCATTTTTTGGACCTGCCATGGAGAGGTTCACGGCGTGTGACAGTGAACACAAAGAAGAAAAACTGACCGTGGACAAATAGAATATTATCTCTTTTTGCAAAGACTAAAAATAGAAACGTGAACATTTATAGGATGAGGAGGATTCCTTGAGAAGAGGAGGATTGTCCTTAGGATGAGGAGGACTTATTCAAGATGAGGATGGCTGTCCTTAGGTTGAGCGACTGATGTTGTAATGGCTACTATCATTTTAGCTCGGCAGCACCACCTGATCTTCAGGGTTGACGAGGTGAAAGCTAAGACCATCTGGCACCTGCTCTGCCGTCCTCAGGCTTGCTTTGTCCTCCTGGAGGGAGTCTAATAGGCACCAGGTTCAAAGGCTCTGAGAAGCCCGTTTGTAAAGCTCTTCACAATAGACTCCTTGGCGCTATGAATAGGGTGGGGTTCTCATCTTTAGACTGGAGAGGCCCTGAGTGCCGGAAGGTTGCCATGAAATAAAAGACTGATCATCTTCTCTTCCCATGTCCGCCCCTGCCTCAAATTAAACTCAGTTGATTCAATGCTGCCTCCTCTCTGTTGGTTTCTTGTTAGTAGAGAATGGGAGGAACTGCGTGGGACAGAGACCGACGAGGGGACCGTGACGAGGAGGTGCCGGGACTGGAGAGATGGCTCAGCAGTGAAGAGCACCGGCTGCTTTTTCAGAAGACCCAGGTTGGAATTCCTGCACCCCCATGATGACTAACAGCCGTCGGTAACTTCAGTCCCAGGGGATCCGATGCCCTCTTCTGACCTTTGTGGACATTGTACAACACGGGTGTGCTTACATACCTGCAGGTGTAATACTCATACATATAAAATAAAAATAAGTAAAAATAAATTTTAAAAAGGAAGTGACTGATTATGCAGTGATTGCTTTTAGAATGTTTGACTTGGCTATAGAAGCATAAAATGCCTTTCTAATGAGAAATGGAGATTCTTAAAGGCTGGGAAGGTGGACTCAGTCAATAAAATGCTTGTTTTATAAGCATGAAGACCTGACTTCAGGACCCCCACCCCCCCCAGCACTCACATAAAAAGCCAGGAGTAAGCTGGGCATGTTGTGGCCCCAATAACCAAAAGACCACCCACAAGAATTCACTTCTTTTTTAATATTTTATTTATTGTTTTTATTTTATATGTGTGTATGTATTGCCTGCATGTGTGTAAGTGCACCTGTGTCATGCAATATCCAAGTAGGACAGAAGAGAGCATCAGACTCCCCTGGGACTGGAGTTAAGGACATTTGTTAGCCACCAAGTGGGTACTGGGATTTGAACCCAGATCTTCTACAAGAATAACCAGTGCTCTTAACTTGAGCCATCTTTCCAGCACAAGATTTCACTTCTTAAAGTTTCCACTATCTCCCACCTGGGAACAAGCTTTTAAATTGATGGACCTTTGAGGACACGTAGGATTCACATTGTAAGCACAGGCCAAGTGGGATCTTTTAAACTGTGTGAATATGGACCTGCACACACGTGTGCATATTGGCGTCATGTTTCTTCATGTGTACACACATGCATGTGCATGCCAAAAGTCAAGGTCAGTTATTTTCTTTAATCTCCACCTTATTTTTTGAGACAGGGCCTCTCAGTAAACCTGGAGCTCACTAATTCAGACAGCCTGGCTAACGGGTGGATTCCAGTATTCTCCTGTCTCCACCACCACCCCAGCACTGTGATTACAGGTATATGTTGCTACTCCTGGATTTTTTTTTTTTTTGGTCTTTTTGAGACAGGGTCTCCCTGTAGCCTCAGTTGGCCTGGAACTCACTCTGTAGACCAGGCTGGCCTTGAACTCATAGAGATCCGCCTGCCTCTGCCTCCTGAGTACTGGGATTTAAGGTGTGCGCCACCATGCCCGGCTTGGGGCCACATCTTTGAAGGGAATAGCAGGATGCAGCTTTTTCCTTCAGGCCCCAGGTACAGGGTGAATGGCCCTTCTTCACCATCTGCTACCCAATAGCTGCCTCAGCACAGGTACAAAATAACAGAGCTAATTACTGATCATGGGCTAGAAGCTCCAAAATCATGAACCAAAACAAACCTTTCTACTTTATACCTTAATTACCCCAGCTGTTTATTACAGTAGGAGAAAACTACTTAACACAGCCCATCATGCCTGCAGGATACTTTCCTAGAGACAGCGTCCTGGTACTGAGAGTCTACAAAGGGCTGTGGTCAGGAGCAGTGACTTTGGAGCTATGTTTCATGGGCTGAAGCAACTTGCTGTACCCTGCACAATCTAGAGGACTGCTTTCACACAGCCCATGCGAGAATGGCAGGCTCCTTTGGACTGTATGCTGTGGTGCCACAGAGAAGGCTGGTCTCCAAGTGCTTTGTTTCCTCAGCTGTAAACTGAGGGCGTTAATGGCGGTCATCTCCTGCAAATGCTCTGCATATTCAGCATGCAAAGTATGTAAAACTGCCGTTGGCACGTAGCAAATACACAGTGACTGTTATCCAGCACCATTCCATCATCACTACAAAGACCACGATTGGCACCAGTGTACCAAGGCCAGTCTCGGTACAGGTCTGTGTCAAGTCCTAGTCCATTCTGCCTTCAGCGTCTAGTGAGGATCTGATCCAAGATCCCCAAATCCTTCTCTCTCATAACCTGACAGAAGCCATGCCTGCAGAGAGATGGCCTCAAATTGCCCCATGCCAGGAAGGAAATCTTCATAGGCCTGGTCTTATGCCATCCAAACCAGCTTGTGCCAGCTTGTGCTATTTACTCTCTAGTGATCTGACTTGGCTTTGTTTGCATCAGGAAGCTCCCATTTAAAGACTTTACCTGATTTCTGAAAGATGTTACCTTTCCTAGACAGATTTGTATTGTAAGGACATTTAATTCAAATTAAAATAAAATAACTTGGATGATGGAATTTACTGACCTTTCTAGGCAAAACAAACTCTCTTTGAGAAGCAGGCTTCCAAGAAGTCGACCCTGCAGCCAGCTGTCTCCAGCTACTGTGAAGTGTGGTCTTCCCTGTGGTGCACGAATATGTCACTTTAGGCCAAATCTTCAGAAACAGAGAGAAAGATATGTTTCATGTAGCAGAACCCATGCCAAGACAAGGTGGCATTGGAGTCACACAGCAATATCTTCTGTCATCAGTGTAAACATGGAAGCTGTATATGGAACTGTTAACAGCTCAGGCCCTCATCCTCCTTCTAGAATGTTCGATCCAAGGAGTAGGAGTGGTAATCTTATGTACACTGATTTCTGCAATTGCTTAGTTGCAAAAGAAACTTAATGGAAACACAAGAAATATTTAAAGCTTAGGCCAGGCACTGGATCTGAACTTCGGATTATTGTGGACCTAGGTGGGGGTGATAGATGTGGGGTTGCAACAGCTTCTGGTGGCATCTGGCAGGGTATGAGATGCATCTCTTGGGGGAGGGCTGGTGTGGGTCACATCACCTCCTTCCTAGTCATTCCCGTCCTCCCTTCTCACCCTCACCTGTGCCTGTGGGTTCACTCTACATCACTTGTCCCTCCCAAACTTCAGACCTCAGACTCTCAAGTCACCACCCACTCCCCCCCACCTTAGTGGTGGTATAGGCAGCAGCCAAACAAACACTTCCTCATGTGGCCTAAGATACCTCTGTCATCTTCTGGGCTGACATTATGCCTAGAGTTTTATGTTCTTTATAGCATATAGTCTCAAATCTTTACAAGTCAGTCAAGTTTTCGTTAGGGCCATCTTAAAGCTAAAGAAATTGGGGTCTAATTCTCCCCACGTGAACTTGGGGGAGAATAAAGACTACTTGGTCCAACTCGGGTGAGGTTTGAAGATGATGTGAATGATGGGCCCAGGGTGAACAAGGTACATAGATTAGTTCCTTTCCCAGCCATGCGGCCAAAATATCTGAAAGAAATAAGTGAGTGGAGCTGATTTGGGCTCATGGTTTTGGAGATTGGGTGCATTTAGGGTGGTATGACTCATGGTTTCAGAAGGATTTCAGTCCCTCATAGTGGGGAAGGGATGGTAGAAATAATTGGGGCAGGAGCTTTTGTGGCTGGGACTCCTCTGTCACGACAGAACAGGAAACAGAATGAGCTAGACTAGGACTAGGGATAAAGTATTCTATCTAGTTCCATCTTGTTCTAGTCACTCTCTATTGCTGTGATTAAAAAGACTGACCAAAGCCAACTTGGGGAGGAAAGGGTTTATTTTATCTTACATCTCCCAGGTCACCGTTCATCACTGATGGAGGGCAAGCAGGTAGGAACTCAGGGCAGGAATCTGGAGCACCAAGCATGGAGGAATGCTGTTTATTGGTTGCTTCCTGGCCTATGCTCAGCCCGCCTTCTTATACAACACAGGACAACTTGTCTGGGTGTCACACTGCCCACAGTGGGCTGGACCCTCTCATATCTCTCAATGATTGATCAACAAAATACCTCACAGACATGGCCACAGGCCAGTCCAATAGAAGAAATTCCCCAGTTGAGGCCCCTTCAACCCAGATGTTTCAGGTTGACAACTGAAGCTGTCCAGCAAGCATCTCTAGTGACCCACTTCTACCAGACAGCCCCCTGTTGTCTTACGGGCTCCACAGCCTATCAAAACAGCATCACAGGCTATGGACCGAGAGCTCAAAATGTGAGCTTGTGGAGGACATTTCAGATCCCAACATTAACAGTCCTTAACTTACCTATCATAACTGATCCACCCACTGAATTCCCTTTCTAGACTCCAAGCCCCTTGAGGTCTGGAGCAAACACATTTAATTTCAAGCTCAAGCCATTCAAGGGAGGTTTTGCTCTTCAGTAAGTTTCCCTAACATGCTTGGGGATATGGAGCATCAACTCATAAAATAAGCATCTTTAGAGATAACTGCCTTGTGATAGTTTCTTACATCAATGTGCCAAGTTATTAGAGAAGGATAATCACAATATTCATGCTGATAATAATCATTAGTTAACCAGTGTTAAGCTATAGGCTTGTGACTATGGTGCACATTGTACGTGCCTTGTGACATTTACTTCAAGCAGTGTTGGGGACCGACCTAAATTCAAGGGTGGGTGTGGAATCATGAAAGGAGGTTTTATCTGCATATCCCGAACCTCTTCGTTCAATTTAGAGATTTAACAACCCCTACCTCCAAATCCCATTCCTCTTGAGGTGTGTGCCCAAAATATCTTTACCATCCTGTCTTCCTTGGCAGCTTAATTGCCCAGCAACTCATTTGGAGCCTGCAGAAACTCAGATCCCCAAGTGCTTCTGCTTCACCACCCCTCCCTCTGGCTCCTAGCATCTTTAGTAATATGCCTGAACCATGCTAGCAAGCCCTTGATTAGATATCGACTTCTAGAAATTGATAATAATACTAATAGCAGTTACTGTTTATTGAGCCCTTACTAACCACATTGGCTCATTTGGCATCACAACCACCCTAATTTAGTGCTATTACAAACCCCATTTTACAGGTGTTCACAGTGGAGAGGGAACTAATTGTTTGCCCAAGGTCACTCAAATACTAAATGTCACAGTTTAGAGTTGGACCTGCATATGCCTCTCGGCAAAAACTATACTCTTAGACCAGTGCTTTTGAATCATTCTGATGTTGGCCCCAATATTGTTCCAATAAGGGCAGAAATGTAGGGCTGGGGGATAGCTGAATCAGAAAACCAATAGCTATACAAGCATCAAGACCTGAATTTGATCCCCATAGCCCTTTTAAAAAGACAGAATAGGGGGCTGGAGAGATGGCCTAGTGGTTAAGAGCGCTGACCACTCTTACAGAGGACCAGGGTTCAATCCCCAGCACCCACATGGCAGCCGAGAACCGTCTGAAACTCCAATTCCAGGAGAACTCCAGTTCCAGGGGAATCCGAGACCCTCCTCTGACCTCCGCAGCATTGCACGACACGGGTGCACAGACTTGCATGCAGACAGTACA
Source organism: Rhizomys pruinosus (assembly GCA_009823505.1). Lineage (NCBI taxonomy): Eukaryota > Metazoa > Chordata > Mammalia > Rodentia > Spalacidae > Rhizomys > Rhizomys pruinosus. The sequence continues at coordinate 2,460,761 of VZQC01012080.1, forward strand.
TTCATACACATACAGAAATAAATAAAATTAAAAAAAATTCCATTAAAAAAAAAAAAGACAGAATAGGGCCAGGCATGGCGGTCCACACCTTTAATCCCAGCACTCAGGAAGCAGAGGCAGGGTGATCTCTGTGAGACTGAAGCAAACATGGTCTACATAGAGAGTTCCAGATCATCTAGGACTACAACACGAAGACCCTGTTTCAAAAAATTAAAACATTAAAAAAATCCAGGCATGATGAATGTGGCTCACATTTATAAGCCCCAAAGTGGAGAGAGAGAGAGAGACAGGTACATCCCTAAAGCTCACAGGCAGCTGGCCTAGCCTATTTGGTGAGCCCTAGATCTAAGTGAGAAAACGTGTCTCAGAAAACAAAATGGGGAGGGGGAGGTAAAGAGATGGCTAAGTGGTTAAGAGCACTGGCTGCACTTGCAGAGGGTCCAGGTTCAATTTCTAGAACCCACATGGTGGCTAACAACCATCTATACCTCCAGTTCCAGAGGAATGTGATACCCTCTTCTAACTTCTCCAGCATTGCAGGACACAGGTACACTTATGTACATGCAGACAGTATACACACACACACACACACACACACACACACACACACACACACATATATATATATACACACACACACATATATATATATATATATATAATATTTTAAAAAACAAGATGGATAGCTCCAGAGGAACAATAATGGAGGCTGACCTATGGCCTCCATATACATGCATCTGCATATACATACATGTACCCATACAGACATGAACACATACCTCCATACAGATGCATACCATTACCAGGGGAAGGCTAAGAAGTATATATAGTAGCGATGGAGGCATGGTATGATGGGAATGGGAATGAAAAATGAGAAGTTGGACTTCAAGATGTCTTCAAAGTCTGGGATCCCAGATGAAACCTTGGGGGGCAGAAATCTGATATATTTGTCTTATTAAGAAAATAAGCACTCTACTCTCCTATTCTCTGCACCTTAGCCAGTTGAGGGTCTCTGCTTTAATCACTATCTGCTACATGAGGAAGCTTCTCTGGTGAGGGTGGAGATGCATTAATCTATGGGGATAACACCAAGTCATTAGGAGAAGGTTTAGTACTGTGTCTATCTGGCAGAATAATAGCTTGGGCTCTGTCCTATGGCCTGCAACTTTTGTAGCTACATATTTCCAGGCCTCATATCAGCATCAGGTATGGGCTCCATCTTGTGAGCTGAATGTTAAATGCAATCGGAAAGTGGGTGGTTACTCCCATACCATTCCTGCCCCTATTACATCTCTTCCCAGCTATGACAAACCATATATTCAGGTAAGAGAGTCCCACAAGGGATCACACCAGGTCCCCAAGACACTAATTAATGGGAAATTCCTCTTGAGAGACATTAAGCTTGCTGCAGACTTTGCATGAATAAGAAACAATTAAGTGTGTTAGCCCATTTACACAGGGTGGGGTGTGTGTGGTTGCAGCCTAATGTTGTCTACCCTGATGAATGCCCTGGCCTCATACAGTCATCTGGCCTGGTGAGCAAGGGCTTGGAGAAGAAAGCTAGCCAGTGGCAAGGGGCTGAGCTGGAAAGCAGTCGGATTCGGGTTCCGAGAATGGAGACGGAGTGGTGTCAGGTCCCTGCTGCACAACCAGGGAAGAACAGAAAGAGTCGGTGCCACGTTTATCAAGCAGGCCAAAGCTCAAGGCACCAAGTTTTCCTTCAGATTGAATCTGACGCCTCCCTCCACACTTTCCCCCTCTTTGTTGAACACCTTTAGTTGAATGGAACAAAAAACAAACCTTTCTGGGGCAACAAAACAACCATAAGCCTTGCTTGAATCAGTTCCGATTCGCAGTCTGAAGCTCTGTATTTTGCTTTTGAGGTTGACCCAGACATTCATATAGTGCAGGTTTTATATCTATGGGAGTATTTGATTAATGCATGCCAACTCAATTCACGTGCAAAACTCCATGGAGGCAGACTCTATGTTCATTTCCACCCTGAATAGACTGGGTCTGGTCCATGGTAGATGCTTGACAATGGTGATGGGTGGATGGATGGACCCCTGATCTGTGAATTCAAGGTGGAATATTTTTGCTGCCTTCTATCTCAATCCATCTCCTGGGACTTTCTTTTCCAACTGTGTTCCTAGCCAAGTCTTCAAAAGAGGTCATCAAATTCTAATCCCCTCTGTCCCCTGTCTGCTGACCTCACTGACTTCTGAAGAAAGCTCTTCATTTGAAACTTCTTTGGCTTTTCAAGAGAGGAGCAGAGAGAAATGGGCCCTTCATTTAGCTGATTGAACCAACAAAAGAGAAGTTTGAGACAGAAAATGAATATAGATCCAGCTGCAGCAATTAGAGAGGAAATCGATAGAACATCATCAACAGAATCAGCCCCATGTAAGGCTCTGTCTCCAGGGATGCCCAGCAGAACAGTGTTCATTTCATTTTTGTTTTCCTAACTTAATCCCCAGCAAGAGGAGGGGGATAGGTGGGATATTCAGGAAGTAGTGGGAAAAAGGAAAGAGGGTCTAACGTTGGACTGGATGGGATGGAGAAAGGAACATAGAGTCTGCTCTCTTTATACCACTGTCCCTATGGTGGGAAAGTCCCATGCTGGGCTAGTCTCAGTCTCACACAGCACCAGGTCTAGATTTTCATGCATCTGAGACCGACTGCAGGGCAGTGCTAGATGTCGTTGCTCACTTTACCAGCACATCAGACAGAAGCTACTTAGGGGAAGAATGCTTTATTCTAGCTCAAGGTTAAAGGGAGATAGTCCATCACAGAAGGCGTGGCAATGGCTCTGTCCATGATGGCAAGAGCTTGGGGTCGCTGCTTGGCACAGGGCGGCAGATCAGGAAACAGAGAACTCAGGCTGGAACCAGAAGGGAAGAGCATCTTCAAGGCCCACCTCCACTGGTCCATTGCTGCTAGCTAGATGACAGTCCCAGAGTCCACAACCTCCCCCAATAGCGCCACCAACTGGGGACCAAACGTTCCCAACATATGAGCCTATGGAGGCCATTTTTGCATTCACAACATAATGCATGTGATTATGGGTTGTCTGCTTAGCTGTACTTTATGCATCTGTAAAATGGGCATCCAGCTCATTCCTCAGAAGGAGAGAATGAATCACGGCGTGTAAACTCAGACACCATGAGAACAATGTTTCCTTTCTCTGCATTTTCACCTAATCAAGGCTCTTTCCCACTCTTGTGTGGAGGCTTTTAGTCAGGTCACATTTGTCTTTGATACCTTAGTAATAAAATGCACAGTTTGAAAAGAAGGATGTGGGCTGGAGAGATGGCCTAGCGGTTAAGAGCGCCGACTGCTCTTACAGAGGACCCGGGTTCGATCCCCAGCACCCACATGGTGGCCAAGAACCGTCTGAAACTACAATTCCAGGAGAACTCCAGTTCCAGGGGAATCTGACACCCTCTTCTGACCTCTCCGCTGCATTGCACGACACGGGTGCACAAACTTGCCTGCAGACAGTACATTCATACACATACAGAAATAAATAAAAATTTAAAAAAATTTAAAAAGAAAAGAAGGATGCAGGGCTGGAGATCTGGTTTCAAGATAGGGTTCACATCTGACTGGCTGAGTAGGAGCTTGACCATATTCCTCAGTCTCCTTGTGCCTTAGTTTATGAGGATAACAGCCTCATAGGAGCCATGAGGATTAAGTGTGAATATATGCAGACACATTAGTGCTGAGAACAGTGTCCAGCACATGGTAAGATCAGGATAAATGGCATTTTAATAAAAGTAATAGATAATACTGTAGAAAAATACACTCTACCTCACATAAGCATGGTCATAGGTGAATCCAATTATTTTTTTATGATATGTGTATTGGCTGTGTGTGTGTGTGTGTAAGTGCACCTGTGTCATGCAATGCCCATGGAGGTCAGAAGATGGTGTTGGATTCCCTTGAACTAGAGGATGGTTGTTAGCTGCCATATGGATGCCGAGACTTGAACCTACATCCTGTGCAAGAGCAGCCATCTCTCTTAACTGCAGAGCCATCTCTCCTGACTGCAAATCTGAGTCCTGCTTAGTTATCTTGCAGGGGAGTCCGAACTCTACCCTGTCACTACTATGATTTGACTAGTCTCTGGCTACAGAACTGGATCTGTAGCTTCGTTCAGACCCCACCTATGCAGCTATAACACAATACTCTGAACCCTGCTTAACATCAGTTCCATAGCATTCATATGTCTGCTTTAACCACAGATGTAAACTTCCTCAGGCTTTATTTAAGATAGGAGCACCGCTTGGGCCTGAGAGAGGGGTCGGAAGTCAGGGGCCACTGACATTTTTGTATTCCATTATGGGGCTGACACTTTAAAGGTTGGCCCCAGAAGCAAGGACTAGACAGCCACAAGGGGTCTTGGCTGTCTCAGGTTGAAAAATGTACATATGGACCTGAAGGACCAAACAGTGGCAAGTGCACAGGGCAGCAGAACATCCTGGAGAGAGGCATGGGTGGGTCTCAGGATGGGAGGCCAGGCCCCACCCAACCAAGCTGCAGGGACTCAAGGCTGAGGCCTGGAGGAAGGGCAGGGGCTTGGCCTGAAGCTTATAAGTGGAGTGAAATGTAGCCTCTAGGACTGAGCATGACCTGGGATATGGGGAATTGTCTCCAACGCAGAGGTGGGTGTTGCTCCCTCCTTCAGTAGAAGGAAAGGCTCCTCTGACCTTGACCAGGTGACTGTCCCTGCATTCTGTACATGCGCAAGGCCAAGACTGCAGTGGGAGCTTTGATTTGCCCAGAGAAGGGAATTGGCATCTAGGACCTGACCACAAACAGTGGACCCACTATCTCCATAAGCCCCAGACCTACTTCTGCTCCTGAGCCAGAGACATCTGGGAAGGGCGTGGGTGGCAGTGGATCCAGGAGGCCTCTCAGAACACAGTTGGCCTCCGACGCAGCCGTGTGATGGCTGACAAACAAAAAAGGTTGGAATGTGGAGTCAGCAAACCAGATAGCATGTGGATTGTTCCCCAGAAGCTATGAGAAACAGGAAGCATGACGTTATCTGTCCGGCCCTACCTCAGAGGGCTCTCGCTTCCAAGAGTGATGTAGACCCTGTGTATAACACAGTTGTGCAACTCAACCACAGCTTCCAACATTTGAAGAATGAAGAGTGGGGTATATCAGAAAGAAAGGAAGGATGAGAACATCATCTGAGCCTGGTATGAATGACTTTGTACAAGTGACTCAATTTCTGCAGCCTCAGTAGTTCCATTTGTAAAATGGAGAATCCCACCCACTCTAATAAGGATTCCAGATTAAGTTTAAATGAAATTCAGATAGATGTAGCGTGAGCTTACTAGAACTAATTGGGATTTTATCAGTCCATCCATCCATGTATCCACCCATCCATTGTTTCTCCATTTCTTTAATCCATTTACCCAACCCCCTGTCCATGTACATACCCACTGATCCACTTGTCATCCTTTCATGCATCCATCTTTCATTTCTTACATCTATCCGTCATCCAGTCATCCATCCATCCATCCATCCATCCATAGATGTAATCCATATAACCACCTATCCATCCACACTTATTAAGTGTGTTACCATCTATGCCAACAGCAAAGCTAAATCAAAATGGTATGCTTGGAGCACTTAGTTCCTTGCAGCTGTATCTGGGGACAAAGTTTAACACAAAACATCTTCATACATCTCTACCTCAAGCTCTACAAATGCTCCCCAGAGAGAAAATTGGGCTAAGGGCAAACGGAAGGACAGGCAGGAGGAAGAAAACTGTGGTTGAAGCTAGCCTCCTTGGGGCCACAACCTCTGTTCAGAATCAGGTTGCCTTGGTGACAAGAGCATCCTGCTGGCTCCTCTTCATGTTCAGTGAACTTCTTATGAGAGCAGAGATGGGAGAAGGCAGAATTAATAATTATGCTGCTGACTTATACCTTCGTTCACTTCATTTCAACCCTGGGCTGGTCAAGAGGGACTTGCCACTCGTCCTGCCTCCCCCAATGGATGGTCTTATACCAACTGCTATTTTGCCCTGGGTATCTTCTTCCTTGATACTCAGGTGATCTTCACCATGGCTCTCAGTCCTCAGCTTTACGTTTTTAAAATAAGATTGTGTCCCATGGGGGAAAAATGCTCTCCCAGGAGACATAGATGACCAAGCATGGGAAATCTCTGTTCTAGTCACTGGTCAGGGAAGTCGAAGAGACTCCTAAAATAATATAGGCTATTGCCATTTCCCTTGGTTGCCTCCTAGGACTTGAAGGTAAGATCCTATTGTGAAGAGAACACATACTTTGAACACAGGACATGGAGGAATCAAACTGGAACTCTTCTCTGAGGACTAGCTTTCATAGTGTTGGAAGATCCTGGGGAAACTGCTAAGAGAGAAGAGCAGTTCATTGGTCTACCTACCAAAGTGTAAAGCTTATGAATCACGACGAAGACCACTCTGGCAAGATATCCCCAGTGGTGGGCTGGGGAGATGGCTCAGCAGTTAAGAGAACTGACTGCTCTTGCAGAGGACCCAGGTTCGAGTCCCAACACCCACATGGTGGCCAAGAACCATTTGTAACTCCAGGTCCAGGTGGAATCCCACATGCTCTTCTGACTTCCACAGGCATTGCATGACAGAGGTATACTTACGTACAAGCAGGCAATACACTTAGATACATAAAATGAAAACAAAAATTATTTTTTTAAATCTTGAAGAACCATACATTGCCTTGAGATGATTTTCTTTTTAAAATTTTTTTTTATTTATTATGTGTATGAATGTACTGTCTGCATGTAGGTTTGTGCACTTGTGTCATGCAATGCCGCAGGGGTCAGAAGAGGGTGTCAGATTTCCCTGGAACTGGAGTTATATATATAAAGACAGTTCTCAGCCACCATGTGGGTGCTGGGGATCGAACCTGGGTCTTCTGCAAGAACAGTCAGCACTCTTAACCACTAGGCCATCTCTCCAGCCCCAGAAAACAAACAAAAAAAATTTTTTAAAAGATATCTCCAATGGTACAATAGTGGCATTTTATCTTGGGAGTAACCAACAGTTGTCTAATTGGATTTAAGGCCTGCTCAGTAGAAGGGAGTTCATATCTGGTACTTTAAACTTAGACAAATCTCTGCTGCTGGAGAGGACATAGACCCTAAAGGAGAACCCACCACTGCCATTTGCCTATTTCTAGCTATATTCCAAGTATTTATCATTATATCCACAGAGAAGTGTAGCTCTCTCCCATCATCAATGAAGTTTCTCTTCACAGCAGATGGAGGCAAATACAGAGATCCACAATGGATCAAAATGTATAGAGTAAGTGACTGTGGGGTGCCCAGCCCCCGGGGGACCTCTTCAATGCAACCCCTCCACCTAGGGTTCAAGAAAAATCATGGAAGAGGGCATAGAAGGATTGTAAGAAGCAAAGGACCAGGCGCTGGAGAGATGGCTCAGCAGTCCTTTTGCAGAGGACCCGGGTTCAATTCCCAGCACCCACATGGAGGCTAACAACCACCCATAACTCCAGTTCTAGGGGAATCTGGCACCCTCTTCTGGCCTCAGCCAGTATTGCACACCATGGATCTGCTTACATACATGCAGGCAGTACACTCATACACATAAAACAAAAATAATAATTAAAATCTTTTAAAAAGACACAAAGGACCAGGAAGACTGCTGCTAGATAGTATCTTTTAGACGTGACAAGGGGAGCTGCACCCATGAAATCCCAACACTATAGCTGCCTAAATAAGACCAGCATAATGACACCACCAATCAATATTCTAATGTAGATGGAGAAATTTCACAAGGTCTGGACTCTAGAGGAAGAGATCCAGGCAATCAATGGTGGCTGAGAAAGAGGAGTCAGTTCTTCCTAGGGATGAGCTCTCTGATAGGTTATCCAATCCCGAGTGCTCAGCCCTAAATGCACATACATATGAGCAACACTGAACAGACACAGTAGGTTGTATATGTTTGTATGTGTAGCCATAACCATTAAAGAAAGTCTTAAAAAATTGAATGAGAGAGTGCCAAGTCTGACTCACCTTGATGTTGAGAGTCCAGTCTTACTGCTTAATACTAACAATTACATTGTTATTACCTATTCTACCAAATCCAATTATTTTGTTCCTGACATTTTATTTTCTCAATATAAAAGTAGTTCTTGATTAACTCAGGAAAATTGGACAGCACACAGAAAAGTATAAAGGAAACATAAAATTGGTAATCTACTGCCAAATGGACAAAGTAAACATTTGGAAAATGCATGTTCACACACACACACACACACACACACACACACACACCATGGCCTTGATCTTTATTTACACCCTACTTCTTCATTCAGCAATGTTATACACATTTTCATGTTAGTAAATATTCGTCAATAACTTCATTTTAATAGTTTCCACTATCTCCCATTATGAATATTCTATAATCTGTTTTACCAACTGCTTATGGTTGACTGTGCAGATTATTTCCATATTTCATTAGCATAAATAATGCCTTATTGAATACACTTATGCATAAATAGTTTGCGTATATACTGGCTTTGATCATTAAGATAAATTCCTAGAAGGGGACTTGCTGAGTCAAAGGTATATATGTGAATTTTAAAGGCCTTTTATAGATATGGCCAATTGCCCTCTAAAAAGGTTGCACCGATTTACACTCTTTCCAGCAGAGCACAGGAACGCCCAATTCCCCACACTCCTTCTTGATTTAATTTACATAGCCTTTGTTTCCACTGAGACTGAATATATCCTCATATGTTTATTGCTTATTTGTAATTTTTCTTTAGTGGGTTGCTTATTTATGTCAATTGCCCATTTTTATGAGGTTAGTCATCTTTTTCTCCTTGATTTCTGAGAGCGCTCCACATACATCAACCTTTAGTCTATAATATATGCTCATTATGTTTTCCCCAGTGTGCCATTTGCCTTTTAATTTTGTGCGTGGCGTCTTTTGACCCCACTGAAGATTTTGTTTTTAAGTAATCAAATTCATCAATCTTTTCCTTTATTGGTTTTGCTTAGAAAGGCTTACATGCTTCAGAACGTTTTGAAAGGCTCAACTATCTCAAGTTTATACAAACATCCTTTTGGACTCTTTTTCAGACTCTTTTTCAAATTATTCTTTGAAGCTGGGCATGATGGCATGGTGGTCTTTTTGAGACACTATGTAGACCAGGCAGGCCTTGAACCAGAGATCCATCGACCTCTGCCTCCCAAGTGCTAGGATTAAAGGCATGCGCCACCATGCTCAGCTATGGGGGCATACACTTTTAATCCCAGCACTTGGGAGGCAGAGGCAGGGAGCTCTCTGTGAGACTGAGGCCAGCCTGGTTTGCATAGTGAGTTCCAGGACAGCTGGGGCTATGATGAGATGGTGTCTAGCCAGGCGTGGTGGCACACACCTTTAATCATAGCACTTGGGAGGCAGAGGCAGGCGGATCTCTGTGAGTTCAAGGCCAGCCTGGTCTACAAAGTAAGTTCCAGGCCAGCTGAGACTAAAGGAAGACCCTGTCTCAAAAAGACCAGAGAGAGAGAGAGTCTAAAAATATATTCTTTGAAAAAAATTTCTTTTTTTTATTTCCGTATGTGTATGAATGTATTGTTTGCATGCAAGTCTGTGCACCCGTGACGTGCAATGCCGCGGAGGTCAGAAGAGGGCGTCGGACTCCCCTGGACCTGGAGTTCTCCTGGAATTGGAGTTTCAGACGGCTCTCGGCCGCCATGTGGGTGCTGGGGATCGAACCCGGGTCCTCTGCAAGAGCGGTCGGCGCTCTTAACCGCTAGGCCATCGCTCCAGCCCGAAAATTTTATACATGTGAACAGCAATGTGTCTTCTTCTTGTTCCCCTCCCCCTCCCTCCCCCTCCTTCCCCCTCCCCAACCCAACACATCTCTCTTCTAACTTCATGTCTATTTTTATTTTCTTTATTTGGTCTTTCTTATTTTCTTTTATACGGGGTCTCCCTGTAGCCCCAGCTGGCCTGGAACTTGCTGTGTTAGACCAGGCTATAATCTCAGAGATTCATCTGCTTCCACCTCGAGTACTGGGCTTAGAGCTCCCTTGAAACATACTCCACTGAGTCCAGTTATTGTTGCCCATATGTGCCCTGCCAAGAAAAGGTGACCCCTTTTCTTATCCAGCAGTCATCAATTGCCATGCGTGCCTCCAGCAAGGGGAGGGCATCAGGCACCAGCCGCCCCCCTCCCCCCCCCCCCCCCCCGCTGGAATTTTAACTGGCTTGACTACATGCAGGTCTTGTTAGGTAACTGTAGCGGCTGTGAGTTCATGCGCATACCAGCCATGTTATGACCAGAGGCAGGCTTTTCCCAGCGCTCCTAGCCTTCTCCAGCTCTTCCTCCTTTCTGCCCCTCTTCCTTGACATCCCCCCGAGCCTTGGGGGAGTAGTTGATAGAGATGCTCCATCTACTGCGAAGACTCACAGTTGTTTATTTTTAGCCCTTTGGACAGTTTGGAGTCTCTGCATTAACCACTCCCCTGTGCAGTGAGAAGCTTCTCTGACCAAGGACAGGAATACAAATCTATAGATATAAACACAAATGTTTAGAAGGCACTTTGACCAGATTCTTTTATGGTTCTGATTTTTAAAAATATTTTATTTTTTAAAAAAAATATGATGACCCATGCCAACTCAATTAAACGTGTCCAGAGGGGAGGAGAGAAATGGGTGGCTCCCCAGCCCTAGACAGAGAGATCTTGGAGACTGACTGCTACTGGGTGAAGGAGGGCATGCCTTACTTATGATCTCTAGATGGACTGATAGACTCCAGTGGATGAATTTGTACTTAGAGACATGTGGATAAATGTATGAATAGGACTTACCATGTGTGGCTGAATACATGAAGTCTGGTGGGGGGTTGGAGGGGCATGGATGAGAGTCAAACTTGGTTAAAAACTGTTCTGTGAAATTACAAAAGCTCAATAAAAAAAAAAAAACACTATGCCTATGAGTGTATTGTCTGTATGTGTCTAAGAGCGCCCTTATCATGCATGCCTGTCCCTGGAGGTCAGAAGACGGCATTGGATTCCCCTGAACTGGAGTTACGAATGGTTGTTAGCTGTCATGTGGGTGCTGGGAATCGAACCCAGGTCTCCTGGAAGAGCAGCCAGTGCTTTTAACCACTGAGCCATCTCTCCAGCCCCATGGTTTTAATGCTTTAGGATCATCTCTTTTTTGCTTGCTTCATTGTTTGTTTGGAGACACAATCTCTCTTTGTAGTACTGGCTGGCCCGGAGCTTGCTATATAGAACAGGCTGGCCTTGAATTCACAGAGATCTGCCTGCCTCTGCTTCCAAGTATTGGGATTAAAGGTACATGCCACCATGCCCAGTTTTATGAAATTTCATTTTGTTGCTTGCTATAGAGCCATAACTCCCATTCCCCCACCAGTAGCTGAGTTCTCCCAGCTCCACGCCATCCATCCTCCCCATGGCTGAAGTAGATCTGTATAATTTAAACAATACCACACATCCCCTGAGGAAGCAGGATTTCTCTGGATAGGGTGGTGGGCTGGAGACAGGGGAATGCATTCTGCTTTCATCTTCTCCCAGTTTGAAGGCTTGGAGTCTGTTGTCATGTACCAACAATATTTGAAACATGCCTACCATGTGTGCTTTGGGAGGTGAGCCACCCAGAGCCCAGTATCAAATGAAGGTATAGATGCCCTAAGTGGTCCCAAGTGCTTAGCATTGCTAAGTGAGGGTGACACAACATCCTCCCAAGAAGCTCCCCTTCTCCTTCCAAGGAATCATGTGCCATCCCATAACTGGTGACTTAAGAGAGTCAAATCTCAGTGCCGTTTGAGGGGGCCGGCTTGCTGTGGGGCCTATGAAGTTCTCACCCTCCACCTTCCCAGTTCCACTCATCACTTTCTGGAGTTGATTTCCTTGGTAACGCCTCCACAGCTGCTCAATAAGCTCCCCAGATGCAAACACCCACCACAGAGTATTCCCAGGGAGACTCCACCTGAGACAGGTGTGAGATTTTGTCTTTTGATGGGACTGAGAGGGAGGCAGATGTGTGGGTGACTTCTGGGGACATCGTAAGCTGGGATGGGATCGGCTTAGGCCAGCACTCGGGGCTATCTTCTTCACAAGAGCTTTATGTATCAAGCACAGTCTATCTCTTGACTTACAATGGGTTCTGAACAGAAGGACCATTTAGCATTAAAATGATGAGTTTTAGTTTTACCAACAGAATTATAGCTTCAGAACTCCCCTCCTAGACAAAGTGTGCCAATTAGGTCCTATGCTCAGGGACCAGATACTAATAAATGTCATCATTTAATTGGCTTGTTTTCACCCAGTCCCACCTGGTGTCACTTCATTTCCTTGATTTGAACAAAACTGGGTCCTTATCGTTTAAGCTTTGAATATAACTAGGTTCCTCTCCTAGGAATAGTCACATTACTTGCTTCTATTTCCTGGCTGACATGGACACGTGCCTCTGCATGGATGTTTGTGAAGTGTGTGTTTGTATGTGTGTGTGTGTGTGTGTGTGTGTGTGTGTGTGTGTGTGTGATACAGCTTGACTTGGCTTGGAAGACCAGGTTCCTCCATGGATGGATCCCAGGCAGGAGACAGGGCAGCCAGCTCTCTGGAGATGTCTAGATCTAATCACACGTTTTGCTTTTTTGTCTTTGGCTGTGGCAAATTCAGCTCAACAGTCCCAGACAATAAGAAGATTTATTATCTCATATTACAACCCGGCCAGAGGCAGGGAAGCTCCAGGCTTGATTAACTTGGAGGCCACTGATGTCACCCACAACCCAGGCTCTTTTGATGTTTTCCTTCTGCCATATAGAATATCATGGCTTTGTCTTAAATCGGGGAATGCCTTGTAGCTGTAGCTATCTCTAGGCATCATAGCCAGGCCTGTTGAAATTGAGAAAAAGACAATCCCTTCTCTCTCCAGATCTCTTTTCAAGAGCAATATCTGCATCAGATGTGTTGCTGGAGCGAGGCACCCAGAACCCCCTATAAGAGGGAAATATGTGCACCCCAAGTGCTCATCTATAGATGACTCACAATGTCGTTCCAAGGTTGTAGGCTCACCCAGGGTCATGTTCTCTCCCAGGGCAACCCCATCCTATAGCTGGGCACTTAGTAGAGTCAAGGGCTCACTCCTCTTTGAAAGGACCACTTAGCCATTGAATCTACCAAGGTCCCAGTCCTAGCTGTTTCCTATCCCTTCCCAACAATACCTTCTGACCCTTTCCAATCTTTCTAGAGGAGATTCCGTTCCCTGATGGCTCCCAGAAGCAACCCTGCTTACAGGCTTCTGAAAGAAATGGTGCCCAGCCATTGGCAGTGAGGATGGGATTGGTCACTTCGTTTAATCTCAGGGTGCACCGAGTCGTGCTGGATCCTCTTCCTCTATGACATATGGGCAGCCTAGGGAAGATGGACACCCAATGAAATGGGGGGGGCACTGACAAGAAGTAAAGGGGTGTTCAGGGTCTACAACCAGCAGCCTGCTTCACTCACCAGCTTACAGGGGTAAAGGTGAGGCAAGAGCAACTGTTCACAGGGAGGCCTGCGCCTGCAGGGTGAGTTGGGAAGGTAACGCAGGGATGGATGGACATAGCACTCCTCTGGTGCACGAGGACCTGGAGTAGTGTGTGCACAGCAGCTCTCTCCTGCTGCTGAGTCTCTTCCAAGCTGAGATGAGAGCTCCATTTTATTTACATTTTTTCTATTATTTATTTATTTATTTATATTTCTTTATTGTGTATGATTGTTCTGTCTATGCGTATGTAAGCTCACCATGCCTGCAACGCGTGTGGAGGACAAAAGAAGTCATCAGAAACCTTGGAAATGGATTCAAAGATGGTTGTTAGTGGGCATGAGGATGCTGGGAAGTGAAGCTGGGTCCTCTGTTAGAACAGTCATTGCTTGGAAGTGAATCTGGGTCCTCTGTTAGAACAGTCATTGCTGGGAAGTGAACCTGGATTCTCTGTTAGAACAGTCATTGCTGGGAAGTGAACCTGGGTCCTCTGTTAGAACAGTCATTGCTGGGAAGTGAACCTGGGTCCTCTGTTAGAACAGTCATTGCTGGGAAGTGAACCTGGGTCCTCTGTTAGAACAGTCATTGCTGGGAAGTGAACCTGGGTCCTCTGTTAGAACAGTCATTGCTGGGAAGTGAACCTGGGTCCTCTGTTAGAACAGTCATTGCTGGGAAGTGAACCTGGGTCCTCTGTTAGAACAGTCATTGCTGGGAAGTGAACCTGGGTCCTCTGTTAGAACAGTCATTGCTGGGAAGTGAACCTGGGTCCTCTGTTAGAACAGTCATTGCTGGGAAGTGAACCTGGGTCCTCTGTTAGAACAGTCATTGCTGGGAAGTGAACCTGGGTCCTCTGTTAGAACAGTCATTGCTGGGAAGTGAACCTGGGTCCTCTGTTAGAACAGTCATTGCTGGGAAGTGAACCTGGGTCCTCTGTTAGAACAGTCATTGCTGGGAAGTGAACCTGGGTCCTCTGTTAGAACAGTCATTGCTGGGAAGTGAACCTGGGTCCTCTGTTAGAACAGTCATTGCTGGGAAGTGAACCTGGGTCCTCTGTTAGAACAGTCATTGCTGGGAAGTGAACCTGGGTCCTCTGTTAGAACAGTCATTGCTGGGAAGTGAACCTGGGTCCTCTGTTAGAACAGTCATTGCTGGGAAGTGAACCTGGGTCCTCTGTTAGAACAGTCATTGCTGGGAAGTGAACCTGGGTCCTCTGTTAGAACAGTCATTGCTGGGAAGTGAACCTGGGTCCTCTGTTAGAACAGTCATTGCTGGGAAGTGAACCTGGGTCCTCTGTTAGAACAGTCATTGCTGGGAAGTGAACCTGGGTCCTCTGTTAGAACAGTCATTGCTGGGAAGTGAACCTGGGTCCTCTGTTAGAACAGTCATTGCTGGGAAGTGAACCTGGGTCCTCTGTTAGAACAGTCATTGCTGGGAAGTGAACCTGGGTCCTCTGTTAGAACAGTCATTGCTGGGAAGTGAACCTGGGTCCTCTGTTAGAACAGTCATTGCTGGGAAGTGAACCTGGGTCCTCTGTTAGAACAGTCATTGCTGGGAAGTGAACCTGGGTCCTCTGTTAGAACAGTCATTGCTGGGAAGTGAACCTGGGTCCTCTGTTAGAACAGTCATTGCTGGGAAGTGAACCTGGGTCCTCTGTTAGAACAGTCATTGCTGGGAAGTGAACCTGGGTCCTCTGTTAGAACAGTCATTGCTGGGAAGTGAACCTGGGTCCTCTGTTAGAACAGTCATTGCTGGGAAGTGAACCTGGGTCCTCTGTTAGAACAGTCATTGCTGGGAAGTGAACCTGGGTCCTCTGTTAGAACAGTCATTGCTGGGAAGTGAACCTGGGTCCTCTGTTAGAACAGTCATTGCTGGGAAGTGAACCTGGGTCCTCTGTTAGAACAGTCATTGCTGGGAAGTGAACCTGGGTCCTCTGTTAGAACAGTCATTGCTGGGAAGTGAACCTGGGTCCTCTGTTAGAACAGTCATTGCTGGGAAGTGAACCTGGGTCCTCTGTTAGAACAGTCATTGCTGGGAAGTGAACCTGGGTCCTCTGTTAGAACAGTCATTGCTGGGAAGTGAACCTGGGTCCTCTGTTAGAACAGTCATTGCTAGGAAGTGTACCTGTGTCCTCTGTTAGAACAGTCATTGCTAGGAAATGAACCTGGGTCCTCTGTTAGAACAGTCATTGCTGGGATGTGAACCTGGGTCCTCTGTTAGAACAGTCATTGCTGGGAAGTGAACCTGGGTCCTCTGTTAGAACAGTCATTGTTGGGAAGTGAACCTGGGTCCTCTGTTAGTACAGTCATTGCTGGGAAGTGACCCTGGGTCCTCTCTTAGAATAGTCATTGCTGGAAAGTGAGCCTGGGTCCTCTGTTAGAACAGTCATTGCTAGGAGGTGAACCTGGGTCCTCTGTTATTACCATCATTGCAGGGAATTGAACCTGGGTCCTCTGTTAGAACAGTCATTGCTGGGAAGTGATCCTGGGTCCTCTGTTAGAACAGTCATTGGTCTTACCTGCAAATCCTTTCTCCAGCCCCAGTTCTTTTTTTTTTAATTTTTGTGTATGTTATATGTGAATGGATGTATACCATACACATGTGTGTGATCCAGAAGACAGTGTCCGATTACATGCTGCTGGAATTACAGTTGGTTATAACCTAGCTGAAATGGGTGTTGGGAACCAAACTTAGGTCCTCTGGAAGAGGAGTAAGCACTCTTAATATCTGTGTCATCTCTCCAGCTCCTGTTGTGAAATCTTGAGCACATTCCACTCTCCTCCACCCTCAGAGGATCTTCTGTATTTGAGTAACCATAAGAGGGACTGGAAGAGGACATGACAGAACTATGAACAGCAGGATGTCTCTGAACTGCCCACAGATCTTCTAAGGCCTTGGGTCTGTCACACATGACCCCAATTTTTTATCATAATCTTGGAGTATAAAGTTAGAATAAACACTGGTATAGATAAAAGGTATCTATCTGTGGAAGGAGGAATTAAGGACTACAGTAAACTCTGAACTATCATGTTTGTCCTCGCCTTTTGGCCCAGACAAACGACATGCTAGGATATTTTTGTAAAGGTGATTGTCCAACCATGGTTTGTGGCTCTTTGCAGAATGAGGCCTGTCTGGTAGTAACTGGAAGCCTCGGAAGAGACAGATGACATTTGTATTTTCAAAATCTTGATGAGGGCAAGTTCTTGAAACCATTGCATTTATCTAAGAATGGGTATCCAGGATCAGACTGCCCAGATGAGAAGTGAGGCTCCCTGTCAGGTGCCTGAGGACCTTCATAGCAAGCTATGTCAGACTGGCCTAATGGCCTTTGTTGCTGGAATCAGTTGCGTTGCGTATGACAATAGGGACCCATGGCAGACACAGGTCAGCTCCTGTAAGAGACAAAGCTCTCAAACCAATAGTGCTCAATGTAGGCAGCAGATGAGGTCCCACAGGACTGGTGGTCTCTTCTGAACATTGTATGTGTTCCTAGGATATCACAGCATTAGTCATCAATAACCCCAGACCATAGAGTGGAGCTTCTGGGCATGTGGGCCATGCCATCCATTCACTCATTCATTAATGCATTCATTCATTCATTCATTCATGTACCACTGCGAGATTTTCCCATGTGCTCACTATGTGTCACATGAGGATAAATATGAAGGACACAGTATGGAATAGAACACACCCAGTGTCTGGCTACAGAGTGCTTTCAGTCCAGTGAGTCAGCAAAGCGGGGCCCTGCACTTGAACCCACTGCCCTGCCCTTAACTCAAAAGCATGCTTTTCAACCTTTTACATGTAGAGATTGCTAAAAATGCCAATTCTGATGAAATAGATTTGAGACCTAAGATTCTGCACTTGTAAAGCAACTCCAAAGGGAAGCTCAAGCTGTTCATCCTGGGACCACATCTGTGAGTAACAAGAGCACCTTACCTGGAAAAGACGCTAATTCTCCTTATAAAGGAGAAAGCCTCAATCTTCCTAGCAACAGTCTAGTATACCATGCCTGCCTGCGAGCTCCAGCCATAATATTGGTCCAGAATATCTATCTGTGCGTCACTGGCCTCAGCAGAGAAAAATGATTCTATATTAGTTACTTTCTGTGTCACTGTAATCCAATACCTGACAGAGGAAGCTTAAGGAAACAAGATTTATTTAGTCTCACAGTTCAAGAGTACAGTCCATCATTGTGGGGAAGGTATGGGGGCAGGATCTTGAGGTAGCTGGTCTCATCGCTGTCACAATCTGGAGACAGAGAGTGATATATGTTACTGCTCAACTTGTTTTATTTACTAATTTGGTGTGGGAATCTAGCCTGTGGAATGGAGCTAAGCACACCAGGGTGGGTCTTCCCACACTCAGACTGAGTCTTCCCACCTCCATTAATCTAATCTAGAACTCCCTCTCAGATATGCCCAGAGGCTTATGTCTAGGTGATTCTAGAGCCTGTCAACTTGATGAAATAAACCATCACGGCTGTAGGCTCTCTGAGCTCCATAAACTATGAAACAAAGGTGATGCAGAAATCATGCTGCCAGGCAGTTCGCACCGTCCCTTCTCTTCTGAGGCTGCATCCTCATCTTCATCACGCATGGTTCTTGTCATAACAAGTACCTGTTTCCCACTCCTAAGCCGGGCATTATTCTGGCATTTTACCATAGGCTTTGACACATGTGGCGGCCACGAACAAGTCCTGAGTTAGGGACTGTTAACAGGTGGCTTCGTATTAGTGTTCCTATCTTGTTAGTGAAGATTTAAGCACAGAGAAGTTGAGTATGCTGCCCACGTTCACTCAGCTAGTGTCCAGCTTCTGTAGTTCCATGGACGGCCCGTGTTTTCAGCCATTAAGTTTTCTCAGAAATGCTGGAGACTCTTCCACTGGAAAGTCAGAACTGAAGAGGACCTCTGATTCCCCTGACAGGCTTCTGCTGTGGCAGAGCTTAAGGGAAGGAGGAGAAGGAGAAGGAGAAGGAAGAGGGCAGGTAAAGAAGAGCACAGTGAGGACCTGGGAACTAGATGTCTGTGAAACCCGGTTGAGATTAGATCTGCCTGTTAAATTGCCTGTGACTCGGGGTGGATTTGGGGAGCTGAGGGGAGGTGGAGGTGGGGAGGTGGGATGTGGCTGCTGTTGCATAAAGAACAGGCAACACCAATTTCCTGGCTGACACTGAAAAGCTGCAGAGTGTTACAGTCTTGACATGTGGGACCTTGGGCTCCAGCAGCAGGAGTCCAGTTGGAGAGTTTGTAAAGTGAGGAACATTCTTCAGGAATGGGCCGTGGGCTAGTCTTGATGGCAGAGGCACCTGGAGAGGTCAGTGTCTACATGGCATTGTCCTCCACTCACCCTGTCCCTCCCCCATCTTCTCTAAGTGAGGAAGCTCAGCCCTAGAGTGGAAGGAGCAGGAGATGAAAACCCCACGGAACATGCGAGGATTTCTTTGTGGAGGTATGACTGAACATGCCTGTTTGTTTGCTTACATTATAATTGCCCCCCAGTTTTATTAACTTAAAAATGTATGTATTTTTTATGTGTATGCGTGTTTTGCCTGCATGTATGTAAGTGCATTCCTGTGTGCAATGTGCACGGAAGAGGGCACTGGATTCCCCTGGAACTGGAGTTAAGGATGGTTGTTAGTCACCATGTGGGTGCTGGGAACCAAACCTGGGTCCTTTGGAAGAAGAGCTGGTGTGCTCTTAACTGCTGAGCCATCTCTCCACCCCCAGAATTTTATAAACCTTAAACTGACTTCTTTCTAGCCTTGGGTTTTCCCAACCAACTTTGATCTATTGGAATAATTGACACATAAGTGGAAATAACCCAAGCCCAGCCTAGGCAGCTGGAGAGATGGGTCAGCATTTAAGAGCACATGATGCTCTTCCAGGTGGCTTAGGTTTGGTTCCCGTGCCCGTTCCAGATGGCTCACAACCACCTGAACCTAGGTTCGGGGGACATGATGCTCACTTCCGCCCTCTGTAGGCACCCAGACATATGTGGTATATATACACAAAAATAAAAATGAAATTAATAAATATAAAAATAAAATAAAGGCACAAACCAGAGCTGAGGAAATATCAGGCGAATGAAAAGCCCATCAGATCATCCTGCGCTCAGCTCAGAGGCTGGAGGGGTGGGCGGCAGGTGAGCACTGTGCAGTAGACGTGACTGCTTGGTCTGCTATGGATGCCATGAATTCCGTCTCTGGTAATTTGGGGTGCAAAGAGCTGTGATTCCTCCTTCTTCACATTTTCAGTAGCTTAAGGCTACTGAGTTTCTTTTCCACATCTGCAAGATGGGAAGAAACTTTGACCTTGGTAGAGTGAAGAGGGATTTGATTTACCAAGAGCTCTTAAGCCAGTCTGAGCTGTGTGAACTCGAGTCACAGTGTCCCTTCTCTAGGGTGCTACCCTGTCAGAAGGGGCTTGTGCTATGTTCCAGGAATACACAGATTCGCTGAATGAGCACACCATGCAGAGGGAACTTAGGAAGGATAGGGGTAACAAGAGCTGAGGCTGGAGGGTTTGAATATTGCTGGGTTTGGGCTGATTGGATATACTCTGATGCAGCCACACCACACAGAAAACTGAAGAAATATATGCTCTAAGTTCTCCAAAGAAATCCCTAAGGAGCATACACAAAAATACACATGGCATGTGATTGGGGGTGGGGGATGGGTAAAGTGTCCTCCCAAGACAGGAAACCATGAGACTGGATGTATGTTCAACAAGATAGACAGAAGTTAGCACCTGGTGATTCACTGAAGAGATAAGAATCATGGTATTACTCGTGAAGACTAAAGCCATCCTATTTTCCAAAGACATAGATGTATTCAAGGATTTACACAGACCGTTGGTGGAGCAGCTGACCATAGGTGCTGGAAGAGTGAAGAAGAGACGTATGCATAAGTGCATGAGTCAGAGGGAGTCTTGTGTGGATTGGGACACGGCTATCCCATACACCAAGGGGTGGCTAACTGTTATTAAGGTTCCAGGGTCAGGAGGGAGGTCCCCCAAACTGGGTATGTGAAGCTGAGAAAGAAAGGTAGATACAGCATGGGAGCAAAGGCCCTAGTATTCCAGACAGGAGACAGAAATTCCAATTGAGTGCTTATTATTTCTCTCTCTCTCTCTCTCTCTCTCTCTCTCTCTCTCTCTCTCTCTCACTGGTATCCTGGACGGGAGACAGAAATTCCAATTGAGTGCTTATTATTTCTCAATCTCTCTCTCTCTCTCTCTCTCTCTCTCTCTCTCTCTCTCTCTGTTTTATGTGAGTTCTAGGGATGAAACTCAGACCCCACACACACTTTGCCAACTGAGCCCCTCACTGGCCTCTGATTGACTTTTCCCCTAGCTTTGTCTATTCGCCAAGGCTTTCCGCCCACCCTCCTGTCGCCCTCACACCATCTTGTAGGGTTAGAATTACAGCAGCCAACCTCGACGCCACTGTGTCTTGAGCATCCCAGACTCTCTACCATCGTGCACCTTTTCCATCTCCCAGCAGCCCTGGAGAGCTGTTCACTTGTCCTGCTCCTTCCCCCTCTGAGCTTGGCTCCACCCCTCTGGCCTCTGGCTTTACTTGCTCTTTGACCTTTTCCTGGAGAACACTGGCTCCACCTGCTCTGCCGTGAAGTGTGACAACAGCCCGTCTTGCTCCTGACTTCTGCCCCACTCTGACCTATCCACTCTGTTCTTTGAGACCCTCCATTGGTGTTATTGCCAGTCACCTGGCAGTTAGGAGGCAGGTGGCTGAGCTCACCCAAGGCCACACCTGTAGGATCTAGGTGGGCTAGTCTAGCCCTTCCATTCTTAGTTACAGGGAAAAAGGCAAGGAATGGTCCCAAGGTCAAGCTGCTGATCTCCAAGGACACTGGCAATTACTACCCGCTTGGGACCTGGGGAGCCACTTGGAAAGAGAGCTCAGAGGAAATGACTCTCTGTGCCAGACGAGCCTCAAAGTTGATTTCCCGGGAGGAGCCCAACAAGGCCCTTGAAACAGGGACATCAAGGAGGGAAATCAATCGTCTTTTAAGTTTTCACCTTGATGATTGATCCGCTGCTTCCAGCCCCTTTTTTCTTTCTCTCAAGTCTCCGCACGAGGCCTCTCTCATTTCCACATTTTTTTTCTTCTTATCTTTAAAGTATGGGGTTTCCTGATTCTGAGCTGAAACCAAAATACACTGCTTTATGCAAACCGGTCAGGTATTGGTCACGGGCTGCCAAACTTTTTTTTTTCTTCTGAAAGAAAGAGACCCTGGTGAGCACACTAGGAGGGAAAGAAAGAAAACCCAGATTTGATGAGTTCACCGTCCAAGGTGGTTCTACCTTCACTCCCATCCAGATGCCTCTGTGCACCTGCTTCTCAGACGAGGATACTGGAATTGAAGAGCTTGAGTGATACCTCACACACGATTTATAGGACCAGAAAAGATGCACTGAAATAGAAACTCTGTGTACTACCTCTTTGCTCTTGGACCAACCTGAGCACCCCACGTGGGGTGGGGAATTGGCGCCATCCAGGCACTCCTGGAACCTCTCAGGACTTTGACCACAAAAGGGTTCAAGCTCCTAAGAAACCCACTCCCAAGGATGATAAGCATTACAGAGTGTTTTGTACCCTCGTTTGGAATGAAAGCTGCCTCCTGCCCCATCCTCTGTTAGATTTGGAGGACAGAGTAAGGATTAACACTGACTCCTGTTTCCCCTAATATTATATGGCCTTGTAGGGCAACAGACTTCTAAGAAATCGTGATAACGTGATAAGAGCTTGTCCTTGTTTATTTGCTCTTTTTAGAACAAAATATTTGAGGCTGGATTATTCATGAAGGTAAGAAGTTTGTTTTGCCTGAAGTTCTAAAAGTTGCAGAGCATCGGTCAAGCATCTTCTTGGCTTCTGGGGAGGGCCCCAAAGCAGAAGGACCTCTGCGAAGGAAACAGGAGTCCGAGACTGAAGGGAGGTGCTCAGCTTGCCCCGTACATGGCCATCCTCACAGTTACCAAACCATTTCTGTAGGAGTAGGGACACTCAAGTAGAGTAAGGCTCACCTCCCCATTATACTCCTAACCACCTTTCAGAGGCTTTACCACCTGAATGCTGCTCTATTAGGGACTGAGCTTAAATGTGAGTTATAGACAGCCCATGTCCAAATCATAGCAGAGCAGTAACAGGATCTTGAAGCTCATCCAAAGTGCAGTTGGAAAAGGCTTCCCAGAGAAGAAACTGACTGCTTGAAGTCACTATATTGCTGCAGGATGGCTGTATTAGTCACTGTAACAGACTACCTGGACCAGGCTACTTTGAAGCAAAAAGAAGTTTATTTAGTACACAATATGGGAAGTTCAAAGTCTAAGACTGGGCAGCCTCTCATTCATCTGGCCTCTGGTAAGAGTGGATTGTGGAAATCATAGCAGAAGCAGAGAGAGGGGTAGTGTCATCTCCGATCAGAGCAGAGAGAGGAGAATGGGTGCGACCAAGCTTGTTCATATTATGAAAATTCTTTCCTCTCATTGGAATTCACATAACAGATAACTCAAGGACTACCCACAAGGCCCCACCTCCCCAAAGGTCTGCAGCCTCCTGATAACACCACCCTAGCTATCAATTACAATGGACCCTTGAGAGACACTCAGATCAAATGATTAAATAATACTGAAATCACACCAATGTGTAAGAATTAACCTGGCAAACCGGGGCAGCAAGGGCAGGGCGAGAGTGCAGCAGTGTGAGCTAGAGCCATAATAGCAGAAGCGTCAGTGCCCGCCCCCAGGAGCCAGCCCCTCCCCTAGCCAGGAGTGTTCCAAGCACTGTACATGGTGTAGTTAACCTAATTCTCATGAGAGCCCTGAGACTGAAAGTCTGGGGGAAGGTGGAGAAGGATGGAGGGCTGAGGCTGAAGCTTAAAGACAGAGGAGACTCTAGAGCTCGGCAGGGTCAGAGGCGGAGGACTTTGCAAGCAGGACTGCCTCATAAGATTCAGAACATCTTCATAGTCTTGTTAACATCCAGAGTCTGCATAGTAGAGAAAATGTGACATTTGTCTTCCGAGTCTGGCTTATTTTGTTTAATGCAGTGATCTCCAGTTTAATCCATTTTCCCGAAACGGAATGACTTCATTCTATACATCTAAATTAATAGATATCAATAAAAGATTACTAGGTTTAATGCACAGTTTAAAATAAATTCAAAATAAATTTGATTTTCAGCTAAACGATAAGTTTATTTTTACTATAAGTATATTCTAAACATGCATGAGGGGTATACTTGTAGTAAAATAAATTTGATTGTTACCTACAAATACAGATTCAAGTGAATATGCCATTTTTAGTTATTTATTTGTTCATTTATTTATTAGAGATAGGGTTTCACGTAACCCAGGCTGGCCTTGAACTCACTATGTAGGAGAGAATTAAAATTTTTTATTTATTATTTATGTTTTATGTCTATGAGTGTATTGCCTGCATGTCTATAACTGCACCCACCTAGGACACTACCTAAGGAAGTCAGAAGAGAGTGTCGGATCCCCTGCAACTGGATTCACAGAAGGTTGTTAGCCACTGTGTAGGTGCTGGGAATTGAACACGAGTCTTCTTCAAGAGCAGCTAGTGCTGTTAACCACTGAGCTATCTCTCTAGCCACCAATCTTGAACTTTTTTTTTTTTTTTTGTCTTTTCGAGACAGGGTCTCCCTGTAGCTCCGGCTGTCCTGGAACTCACTCTGTAGACCAGGCTGGCCTCAAACTCACAGAGATCTGCGTGCCTCTGCCTCCTAAGTGCTAGGATTAAAGGCATGCGCCACCATGCCCGGCATTTATTTATTTCTGTATGTGTGTCAATGTATTGTCTGCATGCAAGTTTGTGCACCCGTGTCGTGCAATGCCGCGGAGGTCAGAAGAGGGTGTCGGATTCCCCAGGAACTGGAGTTCTCCAGGAATTGGAGTCTCAGACGGTTCTCCGCCGCCATGTGGGTGCTGGGGATCAAACCCGGGTCCTCTGTAAGAGCGGTTGGTGCTCTTAACCGCTAGGCCATCTCTCCTTGAACTTTTAACCCTCTTTCCTTTATTCCCTGATGCTGGGATTACAGCTAGCCACTACCACACATGGTTTATGCTAAGTTCCCGAACTCTAGACAAGACTCAATGTGCTGGGTTTTTATTTGCTACACATTGAAGGCCTCCTTTCGAGCCCTATGGGAAGGTCCAGTTTTTGACCTTGGAGAAACAGGGTTCTTTGATGGTTTGAAGACGAGCACTTTAGCTGCAATAGTGAACACAGGTCCACAGCCAGAGAGGTCTCTTAGAGGGCATGCTTCTAAGTCTGTCCCTGCAAGCACCCATCATCCAGCTAGCTCATGCCAACCAGGCATGCTGCTACCTTTCCTGTGCCCAAGTCCAGCAGTCCAGTTATTTGATTAAGCACTGAGCACCAGCAATGAGCCAGGTGACGTTTAGGAAATAATAAATAGCATGTGTCAAGTCATCTGGCCTTTCTAAGCTCCCAGAATGGCTCGTGAACCTGGACAGATCAATGATACAATGGTGTGGTAGGAAACAAGCCTGAAGAGGCCCAAAGAAGGCTGGAGGAGGAAAAGCTTGGGCTGCGTTTTGCAGGATGCATTGGAAATATGGGTCTTTGTTGCAGCAGGGGACGCTATCCTGACATATGGCCCCTTGGCATGCTGCTTGGACTTTATAGAAAAGCTTGTTTCCCTTTCTTGTGGCTGTTAGTGTCTTATCATGTCACCATCACCTTGAGACAGTCACACCAAGCCATGGAAAAGGATGTACATTGGCATAGAGATGGGGCAGGCATGATGCCTTCTGGGAACTAGGGAAAGCTGGTGCTGGGAGGTCAGCAAAGGAAGGGTTTTGGGATAAGAAATGAACGCTTTTTTACTGCATGCTTGAAGAGAAGGATTTAGCGTGTCACTGACCTTCTTAGATAAGGTGTGTAGGCCACAAGCTGGAGCCCCGTGGTGAGGGGAGAACAGAGTGGGAGGTGAATACAGCAATAAATCAGAGCAGGCTCTTCTGCAGGCAGGTCTAGGGACCTGTCCCTGTTTACTTTCAGGAAAGAGAAATTGAGAACCAGAGAAGGCCAGAGGGGACAGCAAAGCCCAGTCTGTGTATGGGGACAGTTGAACCCACCCCTAGTGAACTTAGAGGCCCCTTCTCATCCCAACACCTAGATTTGCTTCAACTATTTTAAAAACATAAGAGAGTCATGTGTGTGTTACATGCTCACATGTGTGTGCGTGTGCATGTATGTGTGGAGGTGCAAATGTGTGCACATGCATGCGGAGGCTAGGCACCACCACCAGGAGTCGTCCTCAGTTATTCTCCGCCTTAGTTTTTGAGACAGGGTCTTCCACTGAACCCAGAGCTGGCTGATTCGCTAGTCTGGCCAGCAAACCCCAAGGATCCTCCTGGCTCCGCCCCCCAGTGCTGGGTTTACAGTTATGTGCCACAAGTCCAGCTCTTTTTGTGCGTGCTGAGGATTGAACTCAGGTGCTCCTGTTTACAAACAAGCACTTTACCTATTCAGCTATATCCAGAGGCCCAAGACAGACTCTTTACTGCCTTGATTAGACATTTCCTTAAGCACTACACTACAAAACTACTCAAAGATGAAGTGACTTAAAACAGGTGCCATTTCTGCCCAAGCCTGCCAACCTGGGGTGATTCAGAATACAGTCCTATTCTGCATCAAAGAACTGAGTGAAACAGCGAACTTCTGCTCAAAACAATCAACTTCCACATGGAGAATATTGAGAAAGACTGAGAAAGAGATGAAAAGCATGTTTGGCAGAATGCATGAGCTCTGGTGGGGTGGGGGGATGAGGGGGACATGGGTCTAGATTTGATAAATAAATAAATAAATAAATAAATAAATAAATAAATTTAAAAAAGAAGAATACAGTCCTGGCTGTCCTGGAACTCACTATGTAGACCAGGCTGGCCTTGAACTCACAGAGATCTGCCTGCCTCTGCCTCCCAAGTGCTAGGATAAAAGGCATTGTGAAGAGAAGCTAGGAAATATAGTCTTTTTACTTTATAGATATGTTTAGCTAAAAGTTAGGAATCATTTTACAAAAAAAATAGAATAGAAAAGTAATATAATAGGAATAGCATAGAATAAAATAGAACAGAATAGAAGTGAACTCAGAGGGAGGTCACAACAGTCGTACATGGGGAAGGAAACTATGACCAGCTTTGGTAACGCCTCCCTGACCCTGAGTGCAACCACAAGAGCCATTCGAGTATGAACATCTTCAGCAGAAGCCATCCACAGTTACCTAGGGTGGAGAAGAAAGAAGTTAGACATCGAACTATACCAAGAACAATAATAACTATCAGGACGCAATGACCCATAGTGTGGGAGGCCAAACTTGGAAAGTGTTGTGTGAGTCTGAACCATCAGCTCCATCCTGTCCTGGGGGGATGGGGTGGGGGGAGGCCCGAGAGTCCAAGGTCATGCATCTCTGTCCAGCCTCATGGCCGCAGTTCTTTGACCACAGAGCATCTCCATCTCTCCCCCTGACCACAGCTCTCTGCCCTATGACTCTGCCCAGCTTCCTGGCTGTCTGGGTTACTGAACTGTAGAAATGGTGCTCTGATCCCTGGGGACTTGTCAAAGCTAAGGGCTGCTTGTGGGATGCTAAATTGTCCTCCTAGTGATTTCATTCAAAGCGATAACGGCATGCAGTGCTCTAGAAGCCTCATTCTCGTGATCGTCAGCATTTAGAACAGCCCATCATCCAGCCAGTGCTTACATTGGAAAGGGATTTCCACAGAGAAACTTAATCTTTTCAAAAGTGTTATTTTTTTTGGTGAGGAAATTAAATGAGATGCCAAATTGTCTCTGTCATTACGTTACCCTCCCCTCCTGAGTACGCACTGCTCTGATCGGAGTGACATTTCCACAGGCGGCGGTGCAGATGGGGGCAATTTCCCTCCCGATGGAGACCCTCGTTTGCCCATTCATCAGCTCTGTGCCAGCATCTCCTCCAGCTCCAGTTCACAGTCCACTGAGCAGAGAGGCGAAGCTAGAGACACTGCAGGCTGGAGGGGTAAACAGGGAGACCCCCTGCACAAGCACAGGCCTCTGGGAGATCCCCTTCAGCTGAGCGGATGTGGAGCTAGAATCCTGATTCACCTCATTTCCTGTCTGCAGACCACTCCTGAGCAGGAGTCCTCAGCTGAGGCTGCTGGAGCTACTCTTCATGGCCCACTCCAGTGCCACACCCACCCTGTCCCTTAGACCACCATGGGGATTATCTGTCCCTGGGCTTCTCCTCCCACACCAGTGCTAGGCACCTTCTGACTCTCATGCATTTCAGGCATCTTGCCAGGGGCAGTTTGGACAGAGCCTTTAACCACTCGAAGCTCAGCTCCAGGAATGAGGAACAGATATTTGCTCAGATAATAAGACAAACAGAAGGTCTGCGAATGAATCCACTGGGCTGGGATGGGGCTCAGTTGGCAGAGTGGATGGTCGGAATGCACAAAGCCCTGGGCTCCATTTCCAGCAGCAACATCAAGCCAGGCGTGGGGGGAACATACCTGGAATCCCAACATTTGGGAGGTAGAGGCAGGAGGATCTGGTGTTGAAGGTCAGCCTGGGCTACATGAGACCTGTTGCAAAACAAAACAGGCCATAGATACAGCTCAGTATGTATCTAAGATTCACTAAGCCCTGGGTTCAATCTTGAGCACCCCATAAATCCAGCATAGTGGCAAACCCTATAATCTCAGGACTTGGGAGGTTGAGGTAAGAGGACCAGTCCAGTGTCATCCTCAGCTACCTGGGGAGTCTAAGGTCAGCTGTGGCTACCTG
>VZQC01012080.1:2491629-2495645 GCA_009823505.1 Rhizomys pruinosus
AGGGCTTGGTGGAAACCAGCTTTGAGATTTTCAGTTCATTGTCTACCACAAAGAATCTAGTTTGAAATGTTGGAGGATGAGCACTGGAGGATTGTTGGAGAGAGATGTCAGTGCATCAATGCGGGCTGGATCAGTGGGCTTAGAAATCGGGGAGACAAAGTTTGGGTGCCAGACTTACTTGTAACAAGAAATCAGAGCTTGGCCAGGCTGCAGTGGGGGACGAGCGACAATTGAAGCAACCACAGGCAGTGTAGTAGAAGTCAGACTTCCCGTGAGGACCACAAAGAAAGCTGGCCTGGAGCCATCTCCGGAAGGAATTCTCCAAGGACCCTTGAATTGACATTGGACCACTCAGTCGGGGATCCCCCTAGCTGGGCCATGCTGCCCTCACTTCTTCTTACTCTCCCTGCTTTCTCCTCAAGGAGTCAAGAGGAGCCAGAGGGAGTGGGGGTGGGGAGGAGAACGAGGTGAGGAGAGAGAAAGGGAGCTGTGCCCTCCTGCCCCTGACCCACACTGAAGGAGGTGCGAATTCTTTCCAATAAAGCTTGGACCTTTCATAGTATTCTGCCCTGGGTATGCCTACCATGGATGTGAGATGAGGTGGGGGAAGGTAGGCTTAAATGTAACCAGAGAAGAAAGCCCGGGCTACTTGGTCCCCAGTGTCCAGGCTACAGCTCCACATTCCAGACCCCCTGGCTCTGAGACCATCCTATTGAGTGATGCCAACCCATGGACCTGCCCGTATCAGACCCCAAGTCCATCCTGACCATGGATTTCCCAGGGTCCTTCAGTGGCCACTGACTACGCAAAGCAGGTCCTAACCCCACCATCCCCCCTCAAGCCCCTCCGGGCTCTGCCCCGCCACTTGTGCAGTTTGGACGAAGCCCTGCGTGTTTACTCTGGCCTACTAAGGCTGAGGATAGGTAGACTTTGATAAAACAGCCAGGACGAGGCCTGAAGCTGGGGCTCTGGCCTGGAGAGAACGTCTCTTCCACAGTTCCAGGGCAGGGACACACGTAACCTCCCCTTAATTGTACCTCTGGCCTTGAGAAATTCCCTGGGAAGAGAAGGGTTGCAAATCCCCCTGGCCCACTCTTCAGCTCCCTGGTGCTGGTTCTTTTGACCTCTTGTGTCTGACCTCTTCTCCACCTGCAGCCTCACCAGAGCCATGCCAGGAGCTGTCCAGGGTCATTGACGCAGCAAGAACAGCAGCTAGAGCTCATCGTGGCCCAGGCACTCTTCTGTATGAAAAACTGGTTTGTTTGTTTTTTTGTACCCCCAGCTGTCCTGGAACTCGCTCTGTACACCAGGCTGGCCTTGAAGTCACAGAGGTCCGCCTGTCCCTGCCTCCCAAGTGCTAGGATTAAATGCGAAACATTTAAATGGGCGGGAATCCATTCCCATCAGGACTATTTATTGTTTTGTTTATATGAAAATTAGGAGCTCAGGAAAGGTCAGCAGCGTCCAGGCTCACAAAGCTAGCGAGGAGTGTCACAGACCGCTTCTAGGCTTAACACTCTGGTCCTTGGGTCCTTGCAGTTAACCACCGTGTCCCTCTGTTTGCTTTTACTTCTAGAATACTCATTCTCTGATCATTCTCACCTCAAAGTCTTACTCACCCTTCGGGTCTAGCTAGGTTTTCTCTTCTGTGTTCAGCACCTTTATCCTGCTCCTGCCCCGGGAGTACTCCTTCGCCACCTGTCCGAGTGCTCACTGCTGCATCAGCCACGTCTGGGGAGAGCTTTGCACTGCTGTTATTTGCTTCAGATCTGTCTTCCTGTAGCAGTGGGAGCTCCCAGAGGCAGGTAGCTTGCTTCTGGACCAACTTCTGGAAGGAGGGTAATACACTGAACTGAAACCTCTCTAGGCCTCACTCCTATGGTGGAATCCCATCCGGTAGAGTCCTACGAGCTCATTGCCACGATGTTAGCTTGTGTAGAGCTAGTCTAGTCCAGAGCTGAGGCCAGTTCAGGATTCCAGTAACAGGCTGGTGCTTCTCAATGGACTTCAGCCCTTCTGTCTCTTCCCCTGGGGTGCCATGTGCTTCAACATTCTTTGTCATCGTGACCTCAGCCAGAGCCTGGCTGGCCGTATGGGCTCTAACACATCTGTGTTGGCTGCAAATGTCAGTTGATCCTGATGCCTCCATGACTCAGAATCCCTGGCCTGAGGGCATGGGATTAAAGGCCAACAGCTGGCCAATGCTCCATCTGGAGCAGTGCTTGGACCTGGCTGACAGGAAAAGAGGAGGGGACAGTGTCCTGGAGTCACTACATGAGGTAGGAATGAAGGATGAGCAGGTGCTGTGCCAGGCACAATACCATCCCCTCTGGCCCTTATTGCCAGGACAGGACCTCACATACCCTCAGAACTGAAAATGGCCTTCAAGCCAGGAAGTGTCCAACTGGCAATCCCTCACACCACTTCTGGCTGGGAGAGGAGTGTCACTGTCTGTTAAAAAATTCTCTATGGCTTCCATTGGCTCTGAGGATGCATTTCTTTTTCTTTTTTGGGGGCGCAGCGCTTTTCAAGACAGGGTTTCCCTGTAGCCCCAGCTGTCCTGGAACTCACCCTGTAGACCAAGCTGGCCTTGAACTCACAAAGATCCTCCTGCCTCTGCCTCCTGAGTGCTAGGATTAAAGGCGTGCACCATTGCGCCCAGCTCGGATGCGTTTCTAAATCCTCTGTGAACCCTTGCAGGATCTGAGCCCTGCCCACTTCTCCAGCCAAGACTCTGCTCATCTCCTCTGTCATATGAGACTCGAGTTTTTCTGGGCTCCCACCAATCTCAGAATATTCCCACAAAATCCACCTCACTACTACCAAAAAAAAAATCTCAGCTATTAGAATTGTTTATGTGAATGATCATTTCAAAGAAATTACTCCATTAATTGATTCTTCATTTGTTTATATGTCTACATTTGTGTTGATGACTGCGATGTTGACTGAGCCAGGGGCTAGGGAGCAAGGGTGCTACTTAGATCAGGAATTCTATGGATTCTGCAAAGGCCAAAGTGCAGATAAAATTCTCCTCAAGACCCATCCTGGATTAGAAACTGAGGAGTGGTGTAGCCTGGTGTCAAGGCCGTGGCCTCTGAAGACAGCCTGCCTGTGCTCATTCTATCTTTGCTACAATGAACTTGAGTGAATTTCACAGGGTTCCTCTTCTCTCTCCCCCTTTAGTAGACAGACAAGATTACAGTATCTTTGGTAGATGATTGGAATGGGAAAAGCCACATAAAAGAGGAACGGGTGTGTAGTAATCACTGTCTAAGCTTTAGCATGACAGCATAGAAGAAATCTTGTATCTCATAATTATCTTTTCTTAAAGACGATTCTTGCAGACTGTTTTTTCCCAAAACAGGTATGGGATGCTTTCTCCCCACTAAGCACATCTATAGTGTTTGCCCTAAGAGAAGCCTCTGTCCCTAGGTCCTAAGTAACTTTATTTTTTTATTGATGCTTTGTGTATTTCATACATCATTTTCCAATTCAGTTCAGGGATATATCCCTTTCCCTTCCCCCCACCCCACCCCTACCCATCCCAGATCATGCATTCTGCCGTAACTTTTCTGCATCTTTCTCTGTTTTTTTGTTTTTGTTTTTGTTTTGTTTTGTTCTCATTTTTTTTAACAAAAGGTGATAATTTGTAAGTACAAGCATCCTTCATGTAAAACCAATTTGTAAGCAGTTGTGTCCAAACCCACACAGTTCATGGGTCCCACCATCCAGCAGGGGGGGGGGGCTTGTATGTTCAATCAAGTTGATCAAATGAGTGTCCAGTCTATATTGTTGTAGTTTCACCATTCACCCCAATCGCAGCCCTTACATTCTACTGCGCCCCCTCTTCCACAGATTGTTCCCTAGGCTTAGAAAAGGGGCACAGGTGGATGAGAAGCAAAACAGTCTACTTTCTCTGGAGCTGTTGTCTTGGTCTCTAGTCAATTCTGGCTGTTTTCTTTCATGGGCTGACAGCTTGTCCAGGCATAACCTTTCAATCCTACTAATGAAGCACA
>VZQC01012080.1:2506248-2527583 GCA_009823505.1 Rhizomys pruinosus
TCCTTTTTGAGTTTTTCATTCTCTCTCTTTACTTCTCTGAATTCTTCCTTTAGTTTGTCATTGTATCTCTCTAGGTCCTTTTTGAGTTTTTCATTCTCTCTCTTTACTTCTCTGAATTCTTCCTTTAGTTTGTCATTGTATCTCTCTAGGTCCTTTTTGAGTTTTTCATTCTCTCTCTTTACTTCTCTGAATTCTTCCTTTAGTTTGTCATTGTATCCCTCTAGGTCCTTTTTGAGTTTTTCATTCTCTCTCTTTACTTCTCTGAATTCTTCTTTATGTTCTTTAATTTCTCTGCATAGGTCTGCAATTAGTCTTCTAAGGTCTGTTTCTGGGGTCACCTTCAGGGGGATACGATTGTAGCTGTCTCCTACTGGGTTGGTAGAGCTTGGTGTGGAATTATCCTGCACCTTTCCCATGTCGTCTCTTCATCATCTCCCTGGCATGTGGGTTTCCCTTTTGTGATTCAAATCCCAAGTGCCTTTTCAGTTTGTTGAAGGCTGAAAGCTTGTTTTATTTTGCTTGCTTCCTTCCAATGCTTTTTTTTTCTCCTTCCTTCCCTCCTCCTTGTTTATGGAGTGTTGACTTGTCTAGGTTTCAGGCTTTCACTTTTGTTTATATATTGGATACTGGAAGTCTCTTCCTTTCCTGTTCTGAATGTTCTCTTAATCCACTGGATACTCTCTCCTTAATTCCAGTTGTTGGGGGGGGGGTATTCCTGACTTAGCCCACGGCCCGGTACCTGCCTGGAGCAGTGGCGGGTTGCTCCTGATCCCTGCGCAGGACCAGACTATGGCAGCGTCTGAGCCTGACCCCAAACCCAGGACCTCCTCCCACTGTGACTACCGGGGGGGGGGGGCTGGGCCACCCAGCTGGGCAGCCATGCTCTGGCGGGATTTAGGTGTCCAATCTAGGTCCGCCAGCCACTGGTCCCTCTGCCACAACTCAGTAAATCAATTGTCCTGCACCTGTGGGTCAATGCCCTAAGTTTTTACCTGCCTGGAGCAGTGGCGGGCTGCTCCTGACCCCTGCACAGGACCAGACTATGATGGCGTCTCAGTCCTAAGTAACTTTAAAGAGCTGTTTTAGCCAAGTGTGGTGGCACACGCCTTTAACCCTAGCACTCAGGAGGCAGAGGCAGAGGCAGAGGCAGAGGCAGGCAGATTTTTTTGAGTTCAAGGCCAGCCAGGTCTACAGAATGAGTTACAGGACAACTGGGGCTGCAGGGACTCCCTGTCTTGGAGAGAGAGAGAGAGAGAGAGAGAGAGAGAGAGAGAGAGAGAGAGAGAGAGAGAGAGCTGTTTTGTATAGTTGCAAACATGTGTGAACATTGTCTGTCCATCTTTCACCAGTCCGCCCATCCACCCATCTACTGCTATCTACCTGCCATCTGTCACTTATCTGTCACTAAATTATAGCCTTCTGGTTTCTATTCTGGTTTCTGGGGTTTGTTTTTATTCAACTAGAGAGATAGTTCAGAAGTGGTTACAGCTCAACACATAACTCTCCTTCTGAGGACTGCAAAGGTGTACAGACAGAAGCCAGGGGCAGTCACTCAGCACCCCAGTGACCCATGCATCTCCAGTTCCCAGAATCCTCTTTCCTCCAGAGTTTCAGTATGGCTAAGCAGTGGTGTCCCTGTTTCCACATGCAAGCACGAGAACCCCTGGTGAGCTTATTACCTGCTCCTTCTCCTGGAGATGCTGCTACAGTCTGTCCACAGCGGGCCCAGGTGTATGCAGAGCCTTCCGATGCAGACACTTAACAGAAGTCACTGTGGAAGCATAACATTGTGAGATGAATTCCAACCCCAGAGAACATAGCATGATTGAGGATTCTATGATCCACGCATGACTAGAACCAAGCACTGAAGCCTGACACATAGTCCCAACTTTGCAAGTCCAGTTGGAGTGGCAAGATTCACTTGTGGAGGGCGGTCCTCCTGGGCCATCCGGGCAAGGAAGAACAATGGTGAAGATGGGCTGTTGCAACTTCAGAAGAAGGTGACTGTGGGTTAAGGTGCCAGGGCAGTTCCTGGAAGAAGGGGCATTTCAGAGTGCCCTCAAAGGATGCTGTGGTTTGTGTGTGGCATGTCCCCCACAGGTTCATGCGTGTGAATACTTGGTTCAAACCAGTTCAAAGCTGGGTGGGGCTATTTGGGAAGGTAGTAGAAACTACAGAGTGGAGCCTTACTGGAAGAAGCGTGGGCCTCTGGGTTTGATCTGCCCGCTCCTTCCTCTTCCACCAAGATATGAGGTGAAGGATTCCACTTGCCACCCCCTGCCACCTTGGAGCTCCCTGTCCCATGATGGACTGTGAGCCAACCCCCCCTCCCCCGTCCTCCTTTAAGGTATTTGGTCACAGAAACAAGAAAGGCAGCTGATTTGAATGATGCAGAAGAAAGAAGTAATCCGAGAGAACTCTGGCTGACATAGAGCTTGAGGTGTTCTGGAGAAGTTTGTACTGTAGGTAGAAGGCAGAGCCACACCAAGCTATAGGTATCTTTATGCAGATGGGAACTGTCCCCACCCCCAGCCAGTGCAGCCTGAGGTACAAGGCTGGGATGGGAGCTTTAGGAAGGTGAAGGCGCTCTCTTCTGAGGCAGCCCAGCTCCCAGAACACAGGACACCATTAGGGTCCAGCACACACAGCAACCCGTAAAAAAATAAATGCTAAGATGTCACTGAGCCAGAGACCGCAGGACGCTTGGCTTGGGGAAAAGCAATGAAGTCCATTCTAGACACACAGAAGA
Source organism: Rhizomys pruinosus (assembly GCA_009823505.1). Lineage (NCBI taxonomy): Eukaryota > Metazoa > Chordata > Mammalia > Rodentia > Spalacidae > Rhizomys > Rhizomys pruinosus. Next base: position 2,508,998 of record VZQC01012080.1, read on the forward strand.
CAAGGCATCTTTGGGAGATCCAGGTAAATCCATGTAGTGAACAATGATGGGGATGAATGAGGACCCCTCAGTTTAGATGGACCACAGGATGCACCCCTAGCTCTCTCACCTGCCCGGCAGTATGGTGAGAAAGAGTGGTACGCACATGCATTGCGTGCTAGGCACACAAACCACACCAGGAGAGTTGTCTGGACGTGTGTGTGGCTTTCAGGGAGCTGCCCTGAAGAAGCCCTGGCTGTGAATTCCAGCGGAGGCTTCCTGGAGGAGGTGGCCTTGGTGGATGGGTGTGACCATTAGCCCTGGACCATTCGGATGGGTGAATTTGCAGTCCCTTTCCCATTTCAGTTCTCCTGCCGCTGGCGTGGTCCTCTATGACAGCGTAGAGAATTCGTCCCTCATTGGCTTCACCTCACTGCACTGTTTGCTTTCTCTTCTGCATGCTCCACCTACCTGAAATGATAGCATTTTACCTTGAATATTAACTTGTTGGATTGCAGATTTACATGTTAACTGAACATCACATTCCATCAGGATGTGAACTGCTTTGTCTATTCTTCTATCTTCAGCTTGCTTCAAGTGTTTAATAGATTATTCTCCTCCTCTTCCTCTTCTCTTCCTTCTCCTCCTCTTCCCCCTCCTCTTTCCTCCTCTTCCTCCTCTGATTCCATCTCCTTTTCTTCTCCTCCCTCTTCCTGTTTTGCTTCTTCCTCCTCCTCTTTTCTGTCTTTCCCTTCTCCTCCTCCCTTTCCTCTTCCACTTCTCTTCACCTTCTCCTTTTCCTCTTCATTCCCTCATCCTTATTTTTGGCTTTTTTTTTTGAAACAAGGTCTTATTCTGAACCAAGGCTGGCCTGAAACTCACTGTTTAGCCTAAACTAGTCTTGAACACACAGCAATCCTCCTGCCTCAACCTCCCAAGTGCTAGAATTACCAACATGAACCACCACTACCAAATTTCAATGGATTTTTTTTAAATGAAAGAATGATGAGATAACTCTGGGTAAAGAGTTTGCTGTGCAACCCTAAAAACCCAAGGTCAATCCTTGAAACCCAGTTAAGGTGGAAAGAGAGAAATAACCTAACAAAGTTGTCCTCAGATATCCACGTACATACCATGGCACCACATGTACCCGCCATGCACATATTATACCAAATTTTTTAATTTTAAAGGAATGGATGAAACAGGAAATGTCACATAGAATCTTGCCCCACAGCACTGACAGAACACAAACTTTTCTGTTTCCCCTTCTTCATGTGAAAAACAGTCCGACCCAGAAATCTCCATAAGATTCCTGAAGCTCCGCCCTTCTGAGTGGATTCCTAGTATGCAGCCTTGGCCTTGGGAGCGGAGGTCAGTGCCATCACTCCATTCTCCCAAACCAGCCATGCTGGCCAAAACATCTTGACAGCCTCCTTCTGTTCTTATGTCTCTGTCTATAACCCATGCTACCTTGCTGCAGTGTGGTAGATAGTTTTCCTATTAGTAAAGATAATAGCTATAGAAGTTCAAAGATTGGTCACTCTCATTCTGGCCAGCACAGAGCTGAGTAGGCTTTTGGTCATCAGCATGCAAGCCTGAGAGTTGGGACATACAGATTTACTGGGAACAGAGGGGTTTCAGCCTCAGAACAAAGCCCTTCGCCAGTGGGGGGACTCGGTGATTCAAAGGATGTGTTTAAGTTTAGAGTCAGTCTCTCTGGACCCCAGGGTAGACTTATTTCAAGGCAAATAAATATGTCCTGGTTTTCTTGTAGAATCAGGTAGCTTGAAGGACTTCAGTGACCCCAGCACCACAGTTATGGCTCAGCTACAGTCTGAGAACAATCCTTTATTAGAAAGTCCTTTGAAAATGATATTAATTATTTTCCCCCTTTTAAATAAAATTCCACTTAAAATTCTATTTTTTGGAAGTACTTTATTCTGCTTTATTCAGGAATATTTGTTTTTAAATACATTGCACATATTTAATGCATATAATTGGATGACTTCGGGCATGTATCTCCACCTGTGAGACTATCACCAAAATCAAGGTCATAGGCATAGTCATCATCCCAAAAGTTGAGTCCCTCTGGGGCTTTCTTCTGTGAGCATACAATTAACATGAGCTTCATCCTCTTAAATTTTTAAATGTGTGATACAGGAAGTATAATTAACTACAAGCACACTGGTGTACAGTTCATAGGGCATTCTACATCTCTACAACTTATTATCTAGTGTAATTGAGACTTTATACCAACCAGGCAACTCCCTATTTCTCCATTTCTTAATATAGTTAAGTTTCATTTATTATTTTTATTTTATGTGTATGCATTATTGCTTGCATATATGTAAGTACACCTGTGTCATGCAATGTCTAAGAAGGACAGAAGAGGGTGTCGGATCCTCCAGAACTGGAGTTACAGATGGTTGTTAGCCATCATGTGGGTGCTAGAATTCAAACCCAGGTCTTCTGTAAGAACAGCCAGTGTTCTTAACCACCGAGCCATCTTTTCAGCCCAATATTTTAAAATATTTTATTAGCATTGCTTTCTTTAAGAAGTACCATGATTACATTAAAAGACTTTGTACAAATGGAGAATTTGGGAAGGGAGGAGTAGCAAACTCACATTATAGGAACAGTGACAAATTTCACATTGCTGAAGCTTGGTAGTATCATTTTGTCAGTAAACAATATTTAAAAATTATAGTAAACAAATAGTATTTTGAATTTATATTCTAAGATCTAATTACATATTTTTAGTTTGGGGATTATATGGATTTAGTTATTTAGTACTTTCTATTCCTTTTTTTTTAACTTCCCAGACTGTGATTTTTATTTCTAGACGTTTAAGTAGGGAATAGGTGAAGACATACTGGGGTTGTTAGAAGAGCAACAGAAAAATAATGGAAAATTTCTTGGTACCTGATAATGGAAGAAGCCCCAAATCAATGCCTGGATACCGAGGACCACGTGTGGAGTGAAGACCAAGCTGGGCCTCAGGGGAGATGGGAGGTCTGTTGCACAGAGTCAGTCCTTATAACCAGGCATGGTGGCGCACGCCGTTAACTCCTAGTACTTGGGAGGCAGAGGCAGGCAGATCTTGTGATTTCAAGGCCAGCCTGGTCTACATACCGAGTTCTAGGACAGCCGGAGCTACAGGAAGACTGTGTCTCAAAAAGACCCTCCCCCCCCAAAAAAAAAGAATCAGTCTTTCCAAGACCAGAATCTTCAATTAACAGAGGCCTCCCTGTCCCCAGCATAAGAGGCTAAACCTTTGCCATATACAACCTGGGACCTCAAGGGAGGGGGCTGTGGAGAATGTAGTCACTCAGAAAAGACCGAAGCTGCTGCTGAATATCAGCCTACTGCCAGAGGAATGTGGGACCATGGCTCACAATAGGGGCCCAAAGCTCTAGAATCGTGTGAGCTCCAGCTCACAGGAAGGGACCACAGTTCAGGCTCACAAGAAGGGACCACAGTTCAGGCTCACAGGAAGGGACCACAGTCCAGGCTCACAGGAAGGGACCACAGTTCAGGCTCACAGGAAGAGAGCACAGTCCAGGCTCACAGGAAGGGACCACAGTCCAGGCTCACAGGAAGGGACCACAGTTCAGGCTCACAGGAAGGGACCACAGTCCAGGCTCATAGGAAAGGACCCATATTAAAATATGATTCTAAGGGTATGTACTCATTGAAGAAAATATGAAAACAAAGGATGTAAAGAAACAGAAATTCAGGTTCACATCATTCTATAGCTTAGAAAGAGAAAGTTGTTGCTTTGCTTTTTGGAAATCCTGGGGATTGAACCTGGGTCTTCTACATGTTGGGCGAGGGCTCTACCACCCTGCTAAATCCCAGCCTAAAAAAGCTATTGTTGACAGTATGCTCTCTTCCCCCTCTTCCCTCCTCTGCTCCCACTCTCTATCTTCTTTCCCTTTCTTACTCTCCCTTTCTCCCTAGAGAGATAAATATATACATACACACACACACACACACACACACACACACACACACACACACACACACACATAAACACACTTGCGTGCGTAAGCACTAAATTTCTCCCAGTCTGTGCCCACTGGCTTGGAACCTCTCACACGCATGTTTATCAATGTACTTGGAACACTTAGGCATGTCTTTCCATGCTCTGTGAGAAGCATGTGTTAGCATAGCTTACCACATTCACATTATTCTGTCCTATGGTATGTGCAACAGTCACCTTCATGTGCTGGAGCATCGGGTGGTTTTAACCCTGTTTGCTGGTCTGTATAACAGAGATAATGATGGGAGGTCCCTCACTTGGCTGTTTGAGGATTAAACGAGATAATGTACGTGAATGGTTTGGCGCAGTGCCTGGCCATGAGCAGTAGATTTGTTCATTATCATTGATTTTGAAGTACTCAGGAAAAGCTATAATGATTATCCTAGTGCTGAAACCTTAGCGGGAATCCCAGAATGAATTTCTAGAAATGGGATATCTCTATCCCAGATGTGGGTCCTTTTAAAGGATTTTGATGTAGAAACGTCTTTCCTGGAGCCTTTTTCAGTAAGAGCATACACTTTAATACTTTTCCATTCGTGAGACATTTGCTTGTATTTAAATATTTGGGATAATGTGGTCAAACTTTTGCGTGCATGTGTGCATATGTTTTCAAGTACATATCTGCACACATGCATACAAAGGTCAAAGATCAACCTCAGGCTCCATCTACCTGTTTAAAGGCTGAGGAGGATCTCACTGGCCTTGAACTGGCTGAGTGGATCCATCCACCTGTCTCTGACTCCCCAGTAAGGGAACTACAGGCACGTGCCACCACACTCGGCCTTTTCTGAGCCTGCTGGGGATTGAACTCATGTCTATCCTCACAGCTGGCACTTTACCAACTGAGCTACATTCCTAGCCATGGGTAAAATCTTTTAATATGTTGATTTATTTATGATTTTTTAAAATTTATTTAATTTTTTTATTTAAATATATTTATATATTTAAATATATTTATATATTTAAGATAATATGTTATCTTTTAATATGTTATTTATTTATGATTCTTTATAATTCATCAGATTGTGTATTTTGCCCATTTTTCTTTATTGAATGCTTAGAATTTTTGCAAATTTAAAATTTCTACACAGTCACAATATTAACTCACTCTCTCTCCTTCTCTCTCTACAAATATATATATATATATACATATATATATATATATATATATATATATATATATATATACATATATATATACATATATATATATATGTTTCCAGTTTTGTTTCTTCTTCAAACTTGATTCATGACCCTTTCAACAGAGAACTTGTTTTCTAATGTTCGTATAGTCTAATCCTATATTTTCTTCTACTAAGATTTCTGTCTTCCATTTTCTTTTTGGCTTTGCTTTTGTTATTGTTTTTTATTTGGGGTTGGGATTTAGAAATCCCTTCTCCTCCTAGAGCTAGAGCAGTACTTTACTTCTGTTCTACTTTTATTTGATTTTGGTAGTTTTGTGGCTTTATATTTTACATTGAACATTTTATCCTGTCTTCATTTAGGTGTGAGCTATGATATGCAATTTAAGTTTATTAACTTTCAGTAATTATCAAGGTACTTTAGCACAGCAATAATCCATCCATCCTTCACCCAATGTCATGAAATACTACCATCTTATAGAGGGTTATTCTAGACATTTCTAGTACAGTGTCCCAATAACTTCACATTTTTACCCATACCATACTTTCTTAATTAATGCATATTTAAAGTATTTTTCATAGCAAAAGTTAGTGCCTCCTCCATTTTCCTGCTTCAATTTTTATTTCCCCCATGTTTATCATTCCAGTATAACTTAAAATTCATTTTGCCAAGGTTTTAAAAGTTCAATTTGAATTTTTACCAGAACTATAATTTATTTATGAATTAATTAGAAATAAATTGAATCTTTAAAGTGTTGAGACTTCCTATAAGGAACATGTTGTATTTCATTCAACATTAATTCACTTTCTTTTATGTTCCAGAGTTTTAACTTTCTTGCGATATGAACTTGGGTGGTTTTCAATTCATGATTTAAGTGGGAGTCTTTTAATGTTAACAAGAATGCTTAGCTCTGTATTCTGGTTTCATTCCATGGTTGTGATTAAAAAAAAAAAACCTCTAACCAAGAGCAATGCAGGGGAGAAAAGGGGTTATTTGCCTTATGCTTCAGGTCACAGTCTGTCATTGAGGGCCCTTGGCAGGAACTTGAACCAGAACCATGGAGTAAGGCTGCTTACTGGCTGAGCTACCTTTCTGTATAATCCAGGACCACCTGCCAATGGAATGGTACCCCACAGTGGGCTGGGCCCTCCTACATCAATTAACAATCAAGACAATCATCCACAGATATGGTCCCAGGCCAGTCTTATCTGGAACTTCCTCAACTGAGACTCCTTGCTCAGGGACTCCCGGCTGTGTCAGGTTGCCAGTTAAAGCCAATCAGGACACTCATTCTTTTTTTTTATTTTTTTTAGATTTTTTAAAATTTTATTTATTTTATTATGTGTATGAATGTACTGTCTGCATGTAGGTCTGTGCACCCATGTCGTGCAATGCTGTGGAGGTCAGAAGAGGGTGTCAGATTCCCCTGTAACTGGAGTTAAAGACAGTTCTCAGCTGCCATGTCGGTGCTGGGAATCAAACCCAGGTCCTCTGCAAGAACAGTGGGTGCTCTTAACCACTAGGCCATCTCCCCAGCCCAGGACACTCATTCTTATCTGGAGTTCTTCTCTCTCCCTTGTTCTAGATGGGTGGTTTTATTTTGTATTATATTTAAGCTTTTGTTTTTATCCTTATGTATTTTGATTCTGTTTTTACTATTTTAGCTCTACAGAAATTCATTTTTCCTATTCTTTTAACTGAAGAACTTGAAGTTTATGTACTGTTTTTGTCCTAGAAAGTTGACTTTATATTTTAAAAAAGATCACATTCTCCCTACCATATGTTAGAAAAAAAAAACATTATCAATATATATCAAAGGGAGAAATCAGCTAAACTAAACCAGTTTGTTGTTATTTGGGGTTTTGATGCAGAGCCTCATTTATCGCAGACAGTCCTCAAACTCACTGCATAGCTGAGGTGACTTTGGACTTCTGAACCCCTCCTCCCCCTCCTCCTCCTTCTCCTCCTCCTCCTCATCTTCCTTCTCCTCCTCCCAGATACTAAGTCATGCTTCTCTCCCATTTTTCAGTTTTAAAACAAGAAGGCATATAACATACTAAATCTACATTGGTATGATTTATTTGTATTTGAAAAATAAAATATTTCATCTTACGAAACTTCATTAAGATGATCATCTCACTTTAGCCGCATCTCACAGCTTACCCTACAACTATATATGATGGTTTCCACACTCCAAAATTCCATATGTAATCCATTTATTAAGCACTAGGCTGTATATTCAAGTGCCGTTTTATTGTTCTTACTGTTGTTTTACCGCAGCCCCCATGAGAAGTATGATCTGAGCCTCTTCCATGTCCAGCCAAATCTTTCTATGGCCTGCACTGGGGTGCTGTTGTAAAAAGAGAATTCTCTGTCAGTCTTTCTCTTATTGCTCCTTCTTTTCTGATAGAATGATTTGTGGAAAGATCTGAATTTGGTCTGATTTTCTTCATTTGTAATAAACTTTTTCATATTTTCCAAACTTTTCTCCTTATCCTTGAAATGTTTTCAGTTATTGAATTATTTTTGTTGTTCTTGTTTGTTTCTTTGAGACAAGATCTTCCTATGTGGATGGGAGAGATGGCTCATTCAGCAACAAGCTTGTTGTACAAGCACAAGGGCCTGAGCTTGATGGAAAAGCCAGACACGGCGGCAGGCAAGTGTAATCCCAGCACTGGGGACGCTGATAGAGTTGGATACTTGAGGCTCATGGATCAGCTAGCATAAATAAGCAGGTTCCAGGTTAAAAAAATCAATTCCCAGCATCCACATGGTGGCTAACCACCATCCATAACTCCAGTTCCAAGGGATGCAATGTCCTCTTCTGACCTCCACAGGCGTTCTGTGACACAGGTACACTTACACACATGCAGGCAATATGCTCACATGCATAAAATAAAAATAATAAATAATAAATGTGGCAGAAGGTATTTTAAAGAGTAATGCTCTAGTCTGATCTCTAACTCCACGTATACACGCTCATACACAAACATACTCACAGGAACACACACACAAAGACCTCACTATGTAGCTTAGGCTAGTCTTGAATTCAAGACCCTCCCCCTTCAGTCTCCTAAGAGCTGGGATTACAGGCTTGCACCACCAGGCCTGGCTCTGTTTATTTGTTTTCCTTTTTGCTGTTCAGGAAATCCTTTTAACCTGAAGACATAGTACAATGTCTTCAAATATTTTATTTTTTATTTATGTGTATGTGTATGTATATGTGTTTCTGTGTGAGCACATGTTTGTTCTGGGGCCAGAAGAGAGTGTTAGAGCCCCTAGAATTGGAGATGGAGTTACAGAAGGTTGTGAACCTCTAGACATGAGTGCTGAGAACTGAACACTGGTCCTCTGGAAAAGCAGCAAATGCTCATATCCACTGAGACACCTCTCTAGCCCCTGTTTTCCAATGCTCTTATCCACTGAGACACCTCTCTAGCCCCTGTTTTCCAATGCTCTTATCCACTGAGACACCTCTCTAGCCCCTGTTTTCCAATGCTCTTATCCACTGAGACACCTCTCTAGCCCCTGTTTTCCAATGCTCTTATCCACTGAGACACCTCTCTAGCCCCTGTTTTCCAATGCTCTTATCCACTGAGACACCTCTCTAGCCCCTGTTTTCCAATGCTCTTATCCACTGAGACACCTCTCTAGCCCCTGTTTTCCAATGCTCTTATCCACTGAGACACCTCTCTAGCCCCTGTTTTCCAATGCTCTTATCCACTGAGACACCTCTCTAGCCCCTGTTTTCCAATGCTCTTATCCACTGAGACACCTCTCTAGCCCCTGTTTTCAAATGCTCATATCCACTGAGACACCTCTCTAGCCCCTGTTTTCCAATGCTCTTATCCACTGAGACACCTCTCTAGCCCCTGTTTTCCAATGCTCTTATCCACTGAGACACCTCTCCAGCGCCTGTTTTCCAATTTTTAAAAAACTAAAGACTTCCATTTGGCTTGTGCTAGTTTTGCCTATATAACTTCTAATATCTCTCTTGAATTTGCCGTTAGTCCCATCTCGTTTCTTTTCCTTTGAAATGAGGGAGAATTCCCCAAACTTGCCTGCCAGTAGCCCACGGTCTCTGAAGAATCCAACTTGTTCTTCATTGGCTTTCTCATAGTCTCCAAACTAAAAGGTGAGTGCTGTCTTCCTGGGTGCCCAGGAAGAACATGGTGTCCTGACTGGAGGCTTCTCGATGCTGACGTTGTAATAAGCCATGTTCATACATTGCTATCTTGTTCATGCTTTCTGAAGAGATGTTATTTTAAATTCCCTATGTGTAGGGCTCCGATGGGCTCTGGAGTGCTTTGGGGACCACGGTGCTCACAGGTATGGATCCGTATGCATCCGCAGCTCTGCAGCGACTGCATCCTATCCTAGTCTAGTCTGTCCTAAGCTGCCCTCTCCTGATGCCTTCACAGACAAGCTTCTGCTTGGAATTCATAGCTGCAATGACATTTCAGTTCAGATCTGGTTGGGAGGACAGTTGCAAATGATGTAAAAATTCCTTCTACTTCTTTCAGTAATTTCATGATTCAGGAAGACATGTCGTCTAATGTCTGCTAACGTTTGCCATGGCTCCTCTGGCTTCGAACCTCCGTTTCCTTTCCTAGCATTGTTATCTTTCTGTTCTTTCCTCCTCCCAGGAGAAGTTTGATTCACTCAGTAGGGAATTTTGAAATCAGTCCTGTAAGGATGGGCCCTGTTTGGGTAGGGTTGAGTTTAGGTTATTATAAGGAGAGAAGAAAAGGTCAGATTCCAGTAAATGCTTTGGGCGGTCAGAGACATGGTAGTTTAAAGGAGGAGGGAGGGGAGAGTTGGAGGACCACTTGCCCCAGAAAGGTGACTTGCTGGTTTTGGTGAGGGGTTTCAGAGATGTGGAGTAGTGGTCCATGCCTTCCCTAAGCCAGCCTGGAGCTGTGACTTGTGGTCCATATACATCCACCTTGCCCTGCCTGTGCCATGTGCATACCCATCCACTCGTTGGTCTTTCCTAAGGGATGCTGGGGGAGGAGTGCTTGCAGTGCAGTGCTTACCAGGATCTTCCTTCAACCTCAGATGCCCCAATCCTACGCCATTTGTCCCTTGCCCTCCCTGTGAGATGGAACAAAGCTGACTTGCCCTGAAAGGCTTTCCCATCTACCTGTGAGGCCACGTGGCTGTCTACACAGTGGCCACCGCATCTATGGCATTTGTTGTTCAGACACATCTGTATGTGTTTGTTAGCTGTCTGTCTCACTGGAATAGAATCTTCATTAAGGCAGAGATCATGTCTCTCCTATTTTCTTTGTTATGTCCTCAATACCAGAAGTAGTAGAACACATGTGGAAAGTGCTTAGATGTCCAATGCGTGGAGAGATGCAGTCCCTTCTTCAGCTCATAGTCTGCTCTTCTCCCCTCCCTCTGGACCTGTCTGCTTTCATCTCTCAGCCATTTCCTCACATTTCTGTCAGCTGTGCCTAGTAAGGAACACTAGTACATGGATTGATGCCATAATCAAGGAAATGGGCCAAGCACAGGAGACCAGGTTTCTTCTAAGTTCCTCTCTCATGTTGGTGCCCTCTACCATTTCATGGAGCAACAAGCAGGTCTTCCCCATTGGGTTCAGCTTACAGAACCTGGACTTCTCCCCTTACAGACCTATAAGAAATGAGTTTCCTCTCCATATAAATGACCTAGTCTGTAGCACTACGCAGGAATGGCACTAAGACACTCGTCCACATCTTTAGGATCCTGATTACAATAGGGGACATTATTCTTCGAGGACAGCTCAAGTTCCTCAAGGATGCAGGAAAGAAGGGAAAACATCTTGTGTTGGCCCCCGGATCCCTTCAGCTTTGCCACCAGGGAATTCATTCCTCTGGAAGCAAGTGAGCCACATGAGTTTTGTGCCACCTTGCTCAGAAGGTGCAGGACTCCCTGTGTGGAAGAGAACAAGCCCAGCTTTCCAGTGGGGGTTCTGTGGAGGTGGTGCACTGGTCAGTGCCTAAAGCCCGCTGCAGCAGAGTGGCCTGGATGAGACCTGCTGACGCGATGGGCTGACTCACCTCTGCAGGATGCTTTGGACCTGACTCTTAGCAGAGAAGATTAGCTCAGTGTTCTGACTCATGCAATGATGTCAGGACAATTCCAGGGCACCTGAGCACACATTTTGGAGGAGAAAAATAGCCATCATTATGAATAGGAGGGGAAGATTTCACAGACCTTTAGTGGATGTGGTAAGAATGAGGGACTGGATCTCCTTCAAGGCAGAAGTTCCTGTACAAAACTCCTCGGCTCTGGAAAGCATCTTTGCAGGAACCAGTGGAATAGGAAATGATCCCTGAAGATTAGCTTAGTAAATGAGGCCTGACTCTTCAGCCATGGTGGTCAGGGCCCACCCAGGGATAGCAAGCTACCCATTAGGTCTCCATCACAACATCCCATTTGAGGATGTGCTAAAGAAAACCACCTGACTGCCAAAGAGTAAGCTCACTTAATAGTCTTTCTCCCTGCCAGACATAGATTAAAAGTGATTTTTTTTGGCCTAAATTACATTTTATTTTCTCACCAGCTGCTAACTCTCTGAGACAGATTGGGAGATAAATTATCACAGCAGTGAATGAATCTAATTTTTCAATATAATTCACGGTAATTCTATATTTTCCACACAAGATGGAAATAGCCCTGGCTCTTTGCCAAGAGCCGAACTTTCAAAAAAGCATAATATCTTGGACTCCCAGAAGTCTATGAGTTTGGAATGTATGGAAGAAGGGGTTGACAGAAATCCTACAGCTTGGGAAAGAGAGGGGGCAGGGCCAAGGAAAGGGTTAGAGAGAGCGGAAGCCAGGAAACGACATGAAGGCTGAGTGTGCTCAGACTCACTGGAATTCTTTTTCTTCCAACAGCCTTGGCTTCTCTCTTTTTTTTTTTCTGGAATGTTCTTCTGGAGTTTTCCACAGATAACTCTTATGGAGCGTTCAAGTCGTGGTTCAATTGTAACCTCACAGAAAGTTCATCCTTAATGAATGAATTCTGTGATGTCAACATGGTTTATTTTGTTCTCACCAAAACCCATGTGGAGATTTTGATGCTCCCTAAGACAATGTGTGTGAGAGGTGTGGAGCCTTTAACAGGGAAGTTGGCCATAAGGACTCCATCTTCATGAACAGATGAGCATCATTGTTATGAAACTGGATTATTTCTCATGGGAATATGTTGGCGACTGTGGGAGAGACTGGGTTTAGAGTGACTCAAGCCCCCATTAGCCACTGTCTAGCCCACGCATACCCTTTCCACACAGCTACTTTCCTTCCACTTTCCCCCATGTATAGAACAGGGCATGTCCCTCGCTGGAATCTGTGTAGATGGTGGCACTTTATTCTTAAAATTCTCAACTTCCAAAATCATGAGCAAAGATAAACATCTTTTCTTTAAGAAGTTCCCAGCCTTGGGTATTTTGGTATAGTAACAGAGAATGTACTGAGACTCATCACTCAGTAGGAAGGATCCCCTCTAGCCCCTCCTCCCACTACCCTATTTTATATCTGTGTGGGATAGCTTTAGTGTCCAGTTGACACACCTGGGCTGAAGGAAGCTCAGTTGGGGAATTGCCTCCATTGGACTGGCCTGTGGCCAAGACTGTGGGTTGTTTTCTTGACTGTTGAGTGATGTGGGAGGACCCAGCCCAGTGTGGGCAGTGCCACCCCTGGGCAGGTTGTTGTGTATTGAATAAGAAAGCAGGCTGAGCCTGGGCCAGGGGAGCAAACCAGTAAGCAGCATTCCTCCACAGCCTGTGCTTCAGCTCCGGCCTCCAGGTTCCTGCCCTGAGTTCCTTCCTTGGGCTCCCTCAGTGATGAACTGTGACCTGGGAGATGTAAGACAAATAACCCTTTTCCTTCCCAAGTTGGTATTGGTCATGATGCTTTGTCACCACAATGGAGAAGCAAACTAGAACAGTATCCTTTATAGGACTTCCTAATATCTGAAATGGTTAGCTTATTTTTCAACATTATAATCTCTGCCCCCCCTGCAGGGGGCAGAGATTATATAACATAACACAAGAAGGGACTTCCTCTATGTCATTCACTGTATGCCTGGCATAACATAGGCACTCCATAAATATTAACAGACTCTGAACTATGAAGATAAAAACAGAAGCAAGAGTCAAATTTACTGCAAACACCTCCTCAGGTGCTTGGTCCCAATCACACGGTGAGAATGTCAACGTAGTAATTTGTTATTGTTAGTAGGTTATGGACGGGGATTCGGAGAGGGAGAGAACAGTGCAGCCTTTGATCAGGTGACCTGGCCTGGCCCTGAGCGGGACTGCATCTCATATCAGTGGAAAAAAAAAATCTCTCCAGGCTTATTTTTCTTCTTCAAGGCCTTCCTCCCCTGCCAATATTGCAGAAGAAATTAAACATGGTAACTATTAGGAAGGTTGTTTACTAACGAGTCTTTCCCAATTGGAATCAGACCAAACACAGCTGGGGCTGGCCTGCTGTTGCCCATCATTCCTTCCTAGTGCTCCTGGAGACCTGAGGCACCGGCCTGCGGGAGCACCTAACTGGGCAGCAGGGCCCAGCATCCAGGCCAAACAAGCTTAAATAATTGAAAGAAGTGGCATCTGCCATAGGGAAGGAGTGTGGCCATGCTGTTTGCTTTCAAGCGGCTGAGACCAGATCTGGCTTAGATCTGCAGGGAATATAAATGATGCAATTAATTGCCTATAATTTACACATTGTCATTTGCACAGAGCTCAGTAAGAAAGGGTTTGGAGACTATACATTGAGAGCTGGGGGCTGGGGAAATGTATCATCAACCTCAGTACCTGGGGAAAGTCCCCTCAGAGTCCAGGCTCAGCCCCGGGGCTCCCCTTGCACAGCCTTCCTCAAACACCCCTCTTGCTTGTGATTGCTCTCATCTCCCCAAAGTCATTTTCATACATTTGTTTCTCACTTCATTTCTAGATTGAGTTCTGGTTGCTTTATTTCCACTGGAGGGGGGTGCCAGTGTACTCATGCAAATGGGTACACATGCAGGTGGCAGAGAGCATTCCTAAGGAACCTCATTTTGTTCAATACAGGGTTTCTGGCTGACCTGGAACTTGCCATGTAGGTCAGGCTGTCAGGCTAGGACCAGTGAACCCCAGAGATCCGTCTGTCTCTACTTCCCATCTTGCTATCACTGGGGTTACAAGTATGGGCTTTGCACCTAGCATTTCACATGTGTTTCTTGTGTGTGTGTGTGTGTGTGTGTGTATGTCTATATGTGCCAACACATGACGTGGTCAGAGGATAGTCTCAGGCGCTGGTTCTTGCCTTCTAGCTGCTTTGGGCTGGAGAGATGGCCTAGTGGTTAAGAGCGCCGACCGCTCTTACAGAGGACCCGGGTTCGATCCCCAGCACCCACATGGCGGCTGAGAACCGTCTGAAACTCCAATTCCAGGAGAACTCCAGTTCCAGGGGAATCCGACACCCTCTTCTGACCTCCATGGCATTGCACGACACGGGTGCACAAACTTGCATGCAGACAGTACATTCATACACATACGGAAATAAATAAAATTAATAAAAAATTTTTTTTAAATAGGATCTCTCTTGTTCAAACTTTCGTGTACTAGGCCCAGGAGCTTCCATGGGTTCTTCTGTCTCTGTCTTCCATCTCCATCCCAGGAGAACTTGGATTATAGATGTGTGCTAACGTGTATGACTTTACATGGGTTCTTCAGCTCTGAACTCAGGTTGTCAGGCTTGTGTAACAAGTGCTCTACCCATTGAACCATCTCATCAGCCCTTTCTACACTTTTTTTTTGTCCTATCTAATTATGGAACTCAGGTCCTCCCGGTTGCAAGGCAAGGACTTTACTAATTGAACAATATCCCTCCCGCCCCCCTCCCACCAGCCCCTCTTTCTGCCAGTTTTGGAGATTGGGAACTCACCAATGGGTGAGCCTGGGTCTAAAACTCCTGGATGTCCTTCTCCTGTCTGCCCATGACACGGCTGTTTCTTGCCCATCGTGTGCAATACACAGCATCTCAGTGAAGATAAGGCTTGATAGCCATTTTCTCCTCAGGCTGGGCAAGGGCCGTACACATTAGAACAGTCTCTGCTGATTCCAGTGACCCTGAAAGGGATAGCGAGGGGAGAAAAGTTGTTTTCTTCCTTTGTCGTTTTGTATTTCTGACCTATTGTGTTAATAGCATCTCACTGCTCAAGGGATTGCCTTTGTATCTTTCCTTAAACCATTTGTTTCAAATGGAGCTGACTTTACATCCCAATCCTTTGTCTCACATCCATAGGAGCCTGCATACTATGGCCGGCTCAGGCCTGGCCACTTAGCCTCTAGACCAAGGGGATCCCTTGATGCTCGCGCTGTGACTTCTGGGACAGGCCTAATGTTTGTCCACCTGGTCTGGACACTGAGAGGAATACCTCTGGAATAACTGTCACTGCAGGTCTCCATGAGGAGCCTAAGACCAAAAATAAACTACAACTGGCAGAAGAACCCAGGACAACAGTAAGAAACCAAATCCTGAAAGCATCTTCTGAATCCAATTAGACTGAATGTGGGTTTTCTATTCCCAGGCTTTTCAATTACATGAGTTGTTTGTCACTTGCTACAGAAATGAATGTGTCCCCCTCCCCCCAGCAGATCCTTGATACTGGTGCAGATGAACTGTGGCCTGAGTAATGACTTGGAAAGACACAATCGATGGCTTCAAGGAAATGTTCAACCTCACTTATAATCAGAGAATGGCAAATTAAAACAGTGAGATAACATTGTTTGCCTATCAACCTGGCAAAGATTAAACACAAAGATAATGCTCTGTGGCTAGGAGATAAATTTTAATAGGGGTGCTGTGGACAGAGTTTTATAAACTGCTAATGTAAGGATAATTTTAGAGAGGGATTAATATGTATATTAAATCTCCAATATTCTGTAAAGCCTCTCTGTGAATCTGAGAAATTGATCTAAAAATATAAAAAGAACATATGTATTTAAAGAATAACCATTTTAGTAGATGTTTACAAAGCAACGAAATGTCATACCATGGAGAAGAGGTGAAATAAATTGTAATGTATCCTATGATGGAATATTATATATTTATTAAAACTAAAGTTTATAATAAAATTTATTTTCATGGAAAAATGTTCATAGTGTAATAAACAGGGCAATGCATAATGTTGTTCTTATAATCAAGTTCACGTAATGACATTGTGTTCAACACATAGAGAATGCCAATGTAATCGTCCCATAAGATTATAACCACTAGTGACATAATGGCCATTTTAGTTCACGTAAGCACACTCTTATGCGTTTAAGCATATCTGAATCACCTAAGAGTGCATTTCTCAGAATGTGTCTCCATCCTGAAGCAGTGCTTGACTATATATGTTAAAAGTCAAGACAGGTACATAACTGATAATTAGAGTTATCATTCTGAATGAAACCATTAGGGGTATCTAAAATGCTTCTTCCTTTGTATTTTGTCTAACTGACTCAGCTTTCCAAACCATACCACATTTGACCCCACTAGTCACCTCCCCTGTGGCCACTGGCTTAGTTATAATTCTGAATAAAACCATTAGGGGTATCTAAAATGCTTCTTCCTTTGTACTTTGTCTAACTGACTCAGCTTTCCAAACCACACCATATTTGACCCCACCGGTCTCCACCCCTGTGGCTACTGGCTTAGTCCACCTGCTGCCATCTCTAGTTTGAATCCCTACAACGGCCTCCATTCAGTCTTCCTGATTCTGAGTCCATGTTCTCCATATACATTTGTTAGACTATATCTCTTCTGTGTCTCCAGCCCTCCACAGCTTTCCATTATTAAAGAACTAAGTCAAAAGCTAGTCATCTGCACCTCTAGACACAGCTGAAAAGAAACAATGAACTTAAACTGAGATCAACTAAAACTCAAAAAAACAAAATCTTAGCACAAAATAAGAATTAGATAAATTTGAAAGGCAAGCTGAACAACATTATTGTTATATTTCTTTCTATCTGAAAGCAACTATGTTGTTCTAATGTAAATATCTTAACAGGCTCTAGAATTGACCCACCACTTATTTTCAGACTCTGTAATTACTGTATATGGGTAGAAAGTATGTATTTATATTTTAGAGCAATATAAAATTAAAAGAGGAAAATGTGAATTCCTAAACATAAAAAATAACTGACTGAGAGAAAGATGCAGGACATTTATGGCAGAATGCATAATCTGGGATGGAGTGGGGGAAAGGGAAAGGGGAATATGTCTAAATTGAACTGAAAAATGATGTCTGAAATACACAAAACATCAAAAAAAGCATTATATTAAAAAAAATTCTCCAGCTGGGCGTGGTGGTGCGCGCCTTTAATCCTAGCACTTGGGAGGCAGAGGCAGGCAGATCTTTGTGAATTCAAGGCCAGCCTGGTCTACAGAGTGAGTTCCAGGCCAGCTGGGGCTACAGGAAGACCCTGTCTCAAAAAAAAATCCTCAAAAAAAAAAAGAATTAAATATAGTGGAATAGCCAAGACTATTGTGAAGCAATTACAATTAAATTCAGAAAAAGAGAAGAAAAAGGAGAAAAATACTTGAAGGACAGACCTAGGGTTTTTTTTTTTAGTAGTAATTAATGGTAGTTGTTGACAAATCTACAGAGTTACAAATCATAGATCCAGGAAGCTCAGAGAACAGCAAACAGGACAAATACTGTCCTCTCAAAACACCAAAGTACCTTGTATTCAAACCACAAACATCAAAGACAAGGAGAAAAACCTCCAAAGAAGCCAGAAGACAAAAAACAAAACAAAATAAAATGGGACTCAAGAAAGATATACCGAACTCAGCAAGGCTGTCCCCTGTTACCACTCCTCTTCAATATAGTGCTTGAAATACTTGCTAGAGCAATAAGGCAAGAAAAGGAAATTAAAGAAGTACTAATTGGAAAAGAGGAAGTCAAGCTTTCCCTATTTGCTGATGATATGATTGTTTACTTAAGGGATGCTAAAAACTCCACCAGAAAACTCCTAGAAATGATTAACAGCTTCAGCAAAGTGGATACAAAATTAACCTTCAGGATACAAAATTAACCTTAAAATTTCAATGGCCTTTCTTTACACCAAGAACAAGCAACTGGAGAAAGAATTCAAAGAGACCTTCCCACTCACAATAGCCTCAAAAACAATAAAATACCTAGGAACAAACATAACCAAAGACACAAAACATCTCTACAACAAAAATTTTAAACCTTTAAAGAAAGAAATTGAAGAAGACATCAGAAGATGGAAAAACCTCCCATGCTCATGGATTGGGAAAATTAACATTGTAAAAATGTCCATTTTACCAAAACTCTTGTATAGATTTAACGCAATTCCAATCAAAATCTCCAAGAGTTTCTTCACAAGCTTGGAAACAAAAGTTCTTAAATTCATTTGGAAAAACAAAAGAC